>APFE031327459.1:153021-181127 GCA_000404065.3 Pinus taeda
AAATTACCATACCTCTCATTTATTTATATTTTTATTAATTTACCATAATATGGTATTTGGCCCATAGGATTCACTTAAATAGAACCTATTATTGAAAATTAGGGTGAATGGAAGGTTGCAACTCCTAATTTCAAGGGCTAAATTTACCTTTTTTACCCTCTCCCTTAAAATAAGGTGGCCTATTTGAGGCGATTTGTAAAAATGTACTATGATACAAAATATTCGCCCACTAAAAATTTAAAACCGCTTAATTTCGCCAAAGGGCAAACATTCGCCCCTAAAATTTTCCATGCTTCTGGAGGTGTTAGACTTGATTTTCACAAACAAGGTCCATTCAGAGAGCTGGAGTTCTACCAGTGTGTAACCAAGTGTTGTAATAGCGGCTACAACCACCCTCCAAAATTTTGCCTTAGCTTCATTTTGGAGCCTCCTTACCAACCATCCTAGCAGCATGTCTTGCACAAATAAGTCAGAGAAGATTCCTTGGAAAAATTGCGCAATTTGGCCCAACACTACAGCTCAACCCAGAAATTGCGCAATTTTGGGCAACAGTCACCTGCTCCTCCCTAAAATTGCATAATCACTCTAGGACAGCTAGCCCAACTCCTTCCATAAATTTGTTGGGTTGTGTTATATTCTTTCCACGACTAACCTACGTAGTGAACTGGGGGGGTGGAGCCCCCCCTTCGTTGCGCCGATTGCGCAGCGGAGGGGTCACAGGGGGGGCGGCAGCCCCCCTTGTTCGGGGGGTTTGAAGGGGGCAGAGCCCCCCTCTACGGGGTTCGGGGCAGCGCCCCGAAAAAAAAAAATTTGGACCCTATATTAGGTTGGTTGGGCGAACATACCTATGGTTTTCGGTCCACAGTTTTGGACTCGATGGTTTTCGGTCCATGGTATTGGATGCTTCGGCATGTATAAATATGTATTGTAACATTGAAAGGAATATAAGGAAAAATCAAGCTGGTAGTCTCGGTTTTGAGATCCAGTGGGAAATCTCTGTGTATATGTGTTTTATGTGTTATGCTCTCGCATTTTTACTTTTCCTATGATTTAGAATTCGTATGCAGGTAATTTCTGTACGGGGTTAAAACCTACAACATGGAATCATCCAAGACCTTACCCATTAGGATGGCTAAATAAATCAACTCAGATAAAAGTCACAAAACAATATCAATTAAGATTTTCCATTACAGCTAATTACATTGATGAAGTGGAATTAGATGTGGTTCCAATAAACATATGTGGATTTGCCTTGGGAATTATTTATCTTTATGATCATGATGTAGTATTTTATAGAAGAGAGCATAAATATCACCTTAAGAAAGATGGGATTGAATTTATTGTTAGTGCACATCAAAGTAAAGATCTCTTGAATTTAGTTGTTGCTAACCAGGTGAAGCGATTAATAATTTCAAATAAGATATTTGTGATCATGTGTGTAAAGGAACAACATAAGAACCAACATGATGTTTTCTCAAGTTATGAGTCTCAGCTTAAAGATAGTTTGACCAAAGGGGTATAAACTTTCCCAGTTCTATTTAAAGAAAACAAACATCTTACTCATAAGCAGGGAACATGACGTGAGTTACAATTGATGCCTAAAGCTCCTCTTCCTAATGTCATAATGAATCAATTCAGTCCAAGTTTGGAAGTTATAAGTTACAGGGATGCACGTCAGTATTGGGGAAATTCAATGTTAAATTTCTCTTATATTGTGTCACCATTTCATGTTTCCAATAGTTTGGAAGCCTTTTTTCAAGTGGAGAGGAAGATTATTTGTTTTCATATCAAAGCCTTTTCTAAAGTAGTTCAAAGTATCCAATACATCTAGGGGAAATGTATGCATCAGGGGAAAGTGCTAGTCAATGGAAACATCATTTAATGAATAAGGAAATAGTGATCCAAAATAATCAACAACCATTTCAATACTTTCAAAATCAAACTAAGTTGTAGTAGTTTTCATATTATAGTTTGATGGGTTTATTGCAGCAAGTTCACTTAGTAATCAGGAATCGGGAAAGTATATCAAGTCAAGTAGCTGGTATGATGTCAAGAATGTCTTCAATTGTCTCTATCATACTACAATATAGATTGTTAATACATGTCAATAGTATTGAACAATATCCTGTAGAGACTGTTTTCAAAGATGTTTATGAATCACTAATTCATGGTACTTCATGGAAAGAATTCAATTTCCATGTTCATAACAGGTTGTTTGACAATCTTCACAAGTTCTACATACTACAGATGGATGGAATAGTTCATAGATTCAAAATGTGCCATGGTCAGCATCATCAAGGTCATCAATTTCAGGTGGTTGATCGAATGTATTGGTACATCTTCTAGACAAGGTGGAGAGTGAGGGAGCTCCACCTTCATCGACTATCCATTTAAGTCAAACTTTTGTGGTCCAAAAGCTTTCAAGTGTAGAGCACTAACCCAAGAGGATCTTCTCAAATCAATTGCATAGGATCAATTTCGTCATCGGCATTCAGTGTCCAGTGTCTTGAGCTTTGACAATGATGTTTATGGTTCAGGTTGTTTGGAAAGGTATATGTTTTTCATGGTTATATGGTTTTATACTTGGTTGTTAACCTATGATTGTCATTAGTTCCACCAACATTTGATCATCAACATGAGTTTGTCATCCACCTCGTAGGATTTGGTTGTCGACGGGTTTGTTGTCATATGATTTCACCAATGTTGCTTGGTGACAAAAAAATGGGTGCATGTGTTTGTTTAGATATAAAACATCTAAAGCTTACATTCCAAACCCGAAGAAAAAATCATGCATTAAAATGACCTAACCCAAACCTAACACCTAAACCCTAACATAGAACCTAATGCAAACATTAAAAATGCATAAAAAAATCATAATCCTAAGGTTCCTAACCCTTGGACCTTGTAAAAATATTGCATGACATAAAAAACATTGTAGAACATTACAAACATAGTCCCTATTAAATACACACATGGAAACGATTGTATTTATTATTCACAATGATACATATTTATAATACATAGGGGTGACCCTTAGTTTCATATTCCAAGTGGTCCCTTGGACTCCTTTTGGCTGTTAAGCTTCCACACCAACCCTTAGAGGATTAGGTGTCGAACATTCCCCCCTTAATTCGAAGGGGTATGTATGAGACCAAGAATAGAGCTGTAATAAAAAATGTGCAAAAATGCATGGTAGCACTAGGCCAAATGTGCTCTCTAAAATGTTGTTATAAAGCGTGGTGGTTTAAGGATGACCACCAACACTGGAATGCTTAGTCTAGTTCCCAGAACTCTTCTAAGTCTGGAATAAAACTCAAGTCTTCTGCTAGAGGAAGTGCTCCTGATGTTTTGAAGAGGGAAACCTTCAACCATGAAGGGAGGTCTCACCCTACATAAAATGGAGAACCTCAACCTAAAAAAGGAGGTCTCAACCTGTGATGGTTTAAGGATTACCACCAACTCTGGAATGCTTAATGCAATTCCTAGAACACTTCCAAAACTGGCAAGAAGATGAAGTCTTCTGCTAGAGGAAGTGTCCCTGATTCTTTGAAGAGCCATCACCAACTGAAGGCATGCTCAGGGGCATCTTTGTCTCTAGCTACAACTCTGAATTTGGTATGGCAAGTTGTGGCTCAAGCTCACTTGATGTAGATGACCATCACTTCCCCCCTGTGAGATACAAGGTGAGATGATGGAGAAAATTCAACTGCAAGACTGTTCAATATTCTAGAACAAGTTCTGACATATGACTAGAATATCTTCTTGGCTATTGATGCCCATTGCCAAGAAGCGATCCATCCAAGATGAATCTTTGTTCTTGCAGGAGGTTTGTTTCTGAAGCATCTGTTTAAGAATGACTTATTTTATGACAGTGCTTACATGGATGAAGATCAAAACAATGATATTTCATATGGCCAACTCGGTCACAATGTTGACATTTCACAGTCTATTGTTGTTGCTAGGGAAGAGAGCCAAAAGCTGAAAGTGAACTGTCATGAAGAAATCTAGCACTTCGAAATTGGATTGCCTTGGAGTAGTCTGGAATATGAAAGGACACCTCCTTATCATATACAAGCTAGTTTTGTGGTTGTTGTGGACAAGCTTTTCCTAAGGTCTGATGATGGGCTTGGGAAGTGCAAACTAAACTTCTGCTTGTGCATGCAATTCTATTTCTTCATTGGGAAATCGATTTGAATCAAGAACAACATTATTGATTTGTTGCTTAAGGGTGTTAGTTTCAATGTTCTAAATAGAGACAATTTGAGAGTGATGACTCCACTACTGTAATTCTGCTTGCTAAAGCTGAGATTCAAGCTCCAAAAAGTCTATTTTTTCTTGTGTATTCTGCAAACATGTATTAATATCACAAATATTGTTCTTGCTAATTTTAATTGTGTCTTTCACAATAGATTGTATCAGAGTTTTGAGAAACTCTAATACACCACCAATTAGAGCAATAACTAGTGCACCACTATTCAAATCAAAGTGTAATAGTTCTAATGGCAGGAAATTACTGGACTCTCCTCCATAAAACACTGCTTTTAATTTTCAACTTTCTACCTTCATGATTAGATAAAAAACTAACTAAAAAAAACTTCAATACCAACTTGAATATACTATGCCGATACTTCAATCTAAGCATATAAGCCAATGGTAGTGAAATTCAAGGGACTGCAAAGGTTGCTCAAAATAATTAGTGAAAATTTTAAATTGATTTAAAGAACAACCTAAACAACAAGATTTCGATGACCTTGCTTCTAAGAATCCAACTACAACCAGATCTGTAGAAAATATTCAGAAGTACTCGTCAAAATAGAGATCCCTAAAAATCACAGATTGGAGCTTGAAATTCAAAAGAAAAGCTTAAATGCTGAGAATTATCAGCTTATGATACCTCAAAAGCTTTGCAAACAAAAATTTCACTCAAAACAAACAGCTGAGACTCAATTTCTCGTAAAGAAGCCACTCAGCAGAAGAGATTTTCACCAGATCTCTTTCTTCGACTAGGATGAACTACAATATATCTCCTCAAGAATAGTAATTGCGTGCTTTCTTCTTCCTCTTGTGCTGGAAAGCCTGAGAAGAAAAGTACACCATAATAACCCTACATCATGCAATGTTGTTGACAAATGTAAATCTTAGGAATTTGGTTTTCCCAAATTCCAGCATGTTTAGTAGGTTCACATCTTTAGTCCCGATTTTATGTAAATTGCAAGGACGCAACCTCTATCCATAAATCAGAGATGGGCAGTCTCAAACTTTCAGGTTAATTAAACATCAGTCTATCATGATGACAGCCACCCTTCCTGCAAAAGAAAATACACATGGGTAGTAATAATACACACACGTTACTAGAGCAACCTTTGTAAGGTTATCCTCCTCAACCTCAACTTTCAAAGTGTTCTCAAAAGGCAATGCAGTTTTGTGAAGATCTGAATCATGGTCACAGACTCTAGAAAACAGTCCTCATTAAAACAATTATGTCACTAAATTCGAACCACAAAGCACTTTAACTCAAACAAATAAATTGAAATATGTCTTTTGTGGTTTTTATATTATACTCTCAACTAAAGCCCTTTCACTAAGCTCCTTGATCCTACCAATACCTTGTTGCACAATTCTCTTGACCTTGAGATGGAAAGATTTCAAACTTCAACTTTCGGATGTTCAACTTCCTAACCCGCTTAAGGCTCTAGCTACACTGAATTTATGCATTGTTTTAAACCTAAATTCATGAAGTCATTGAGACACTAGAAGTGGATAGTCGACAACGTACATTATTTAATTCACATGGTTGAACGCAAGTTCCACAAGCATATACTTCAAGGCTTAATGTATATATCACCATTCAATGATCATACTGGGAATGACAAATAAAGACTACACATGTATAAACTTCATGCTTCAATGCTTTTCTCAACATTTCTCACAATTTCATGTTTAAGATTCCTTCATATGGTTAGAAAATCTCCCTTATTCCTGCAAAGCTCAGGCTGACGAATTGGAGGCAGTGTTTGGAAACGGGGTTTGACAACAGTTGTTCGATGGATGAAAATGATGAGTTATGGCAACAGTTGAGATATGAATCAAAATTGGATGTAGATACGGAGCCCGCCCTAGGAAGCTATCTATATGTGACAATTCTAGTTCATAGGACCATGGAATAAGCACTGACATATCACCTAGGAAACAAGATATCAAACCCCATCCTTTCCAGTATGCTCCTTTACAATCTCATCGTGGATGTCTTCATCGAGGCCCCTAAAATCCATGAAGTGATTCGAATCGACATGAAGGTTGTGAGAGAAAAGGACCCTGCCTACGGCTCCTATCACCGACTGAAGGCATGCTACAACTCTTATACCCATGAATACAAGTCTGCAATAGTAGGTGATCTTAGGTGAACGGGTCAACTCACTGAGTAAGCACCGTGTTTCTCAGAATCTCTGTAGAAATTATGCCATCCAACGTATAAGTTCTAGGCTTTTTTTGTTCATAATCAACCTTGCCAAAACTGTTGATGAGAAGACAGAGTCAAAATTTATAGGCTTAGGATGAGGAAGGTTTTGTTTTCATTTAGGAGAGGCATTGCATTGTTATAGGAATCTGACAAGCTCACTAAGGTAGAGGTATTTTGAGCCTAGTAAACAACATTTAAAGCTTTGATAAGACTCAACAACACATGCAAAGGAATAACATGCTAAAAATACAGTTCTCGAGGGTGCCAAGATTTTTTTCCAAGCAGATTTTAGAGCATTAAAGGAGGTGCACAGTGACTAGGTGCCAAGCTGAGAATGACAACAAAATAATAGATGGCAGAACTGACCCACACAGAAAGGCCATAAAACAAGTGGCTCAAATATGAGCAAGACAGGATATTGCTCGCTCCAATACCATGTTAAACACACACATGGAAAAGACAAAATAGGAAAGATAAACACGAGATTGTATTTCTTATTCACAATGATACATATTTATAATACATAGGAGTGATCCTTGGTTTCATAATCCTAGTTGTCCCTTGGACTCCTTTTGGCTATTCAGCTTCCACACCAACCCTTAGAGGATTATGTGTCCAACAGTCCCTAACTGCAGGGTTTAGACCGCATCAGAACTGTGTCATTAGAGACTAACCGGTGGATTAACCACGTGGGGAGTCAACTATGATAGTAGGCCATGTGAGTAGACAGTGAGCAGTGTATCGTTAATGGTTATAGTTGTGGAGTTTACAGTGAATGGTTAAAATAACCACAATGCAGAAACCATGGAGTAAACCTCAAGATATGAACAAGGCAGTAAACCGTCAGCCGATTAATCAGCGGAACTGTCGAAGCTTTAACCACAGGATTACACATGTGTTATCTCCCTCCTCATCTCAGTTAGAATGGCTAATGGTTTCATGTTATAATAAGGTTCTAAAGTGGGTTGTTATTCAGACTTTTAATGTATTAAAGACACATAAGCCAAATGTCACTATTTGACATTAATTCACTAAACCTTCAACCCTAATTTAACCCCTAAAGTTAGCTCGTTCATTCTTAAACTTGGATAAAGAAGTTTGAATGTATTTGCAGGGTTATAACGGCAATTTTTCTCATTGAAGATGGGAGAGAGTGGTTTTGAGTTTTATGTGCAGATTCTGTAGGATATAGGTTGTTTTTCTTTCCAGTGTAAAAGGAGCATTGGGAGTCGGAATTGCAAACCATGACAAGCACTGGAAAGCTGATTCAAAGAGATTTCTTATGACAATGACTAGACATTCCTGTGTGCACATTCAGTTTGATAAATTTGTTGTGTAATCGACCTTCTTGGATTCAATCCTAATAAATAAGTCGGCCATCTTGAAAGCAGACCTAAAGACATAGTCCATCAGGGACAAACTTTGTAAACAATCTTGATGTTTGGTATCGCTGTGTTTTTGTTGTTTTTCACTTCTGTATACATCTTACTTATGTTTCAACTATGTCATCATTTCAGTCCTTTTCAAGCAGTTCTCATGGTTAACTCACTTTAAGTTTAACATTCAGTTCACTGTTGGCATAATCAATTCTAATTCAGTTTAACATATGATCATTTCATATGAATGGCTCTCAGAGATAAAGTGAGTTGACTATGATGAGACCTTCACTCCCATAGCTTGGTATACTTCTATCTGGTCCCTTATTTCTATTGCTACAGAAATGGGTAGGCAGATCCATCAAATGGATGTGAAGGCCGCATTTCTGAACAGAGTTATAGAGGAGGAGGTGTATGTGGAGCAGTCATAGGGCTTTCAGGTACTTGGGAGGGAGACCCATGTATGTCGGTTGAGGTGAACACTCTACAGACTTAAGCAAGCTTCGAGAGCTTGGTATTCAAGGATTAATACTTACTTGTAGCAGATGGGTAGATCCAAACCTATACTACATTGTTGTAGGGGATGATAATCTCATTCTTGTGTTACATGTTGATTACTTGTTCATTACTGGGGCAAACAGACTGATTATTGGTTGCAAGGAGGATCTTGCTATGGAGTTTAAGATGAAATACATTGGGTTGATGCATTAATTTTTGGGGCTTGAGTTGTGGCAAGAGGAGGGGCATATCTTTCTGGGGTAGGGGCAATATATTGAGGATGTTTTAAGAAGATTTCACATGGCAGACTGTAGACACATGTCTACTCCTATGATCACCAACTGGAAGATGATTCATGCTTCAGATTCTAGTTTGGTGGATCCCACATTGTATAGGCATATTATTGTGTCCTTGATGTATCTAGTCAACACTTGATCATATATATGCTTTGCAATGAACACACTTAGCTAGTGTAACAGCCCTGAAATAAAAACATGTAATTAATTACATTAATCATGCAATTTATAATCAACACATAATTTATCAACTAATTAACATTAAATTTCAATACATGAGTAGAGAAAACTTCCCTGGGGAATGCTAGTTGAACGGTAGTTGAATTCTGGTAACTGCAACAAAGTCTTGGGGATGACTCTCCTCCCAACCATAGGTTCAGTTGCATAAAAGCTTGCTACAACTAGCCACCCCCGAGCCCTCAGCCAACATACTACTCACAGGGATTCTTTGTCTCATAACACTATTCTCCCAAGAGAATGGATGATGGAATCATGGAATGATAGAATACCTCTCATCTTCCTCACCATCTATTAAATAGCGAAAACATTGGAAGGGAAACCACATGCACACACTCCATGTATCAACATGCAACTTTAATGTTTTCTTGTTTTATTCTTTTTTTTTTACTTTTTGATAACTTTACTAATTTTCACTATTTTTCTATTTATTTAGAGCTTTAGTATTGTTATTTATTATTTTATTATTCTTTATTATATTACTATTTTATATATGTATATTATTTATTTTTATTTTATTTATTATATTATATTAATTATTTATTATTATAATTATTTATTATGTAATTAATTACATTAATCATGCGTTTTATAATCAACACGCAATTTATCAACTAATTGACATTAAATTTCAATAAATGAGTAGAGACAACTTACCTACGGAATGTTATTTGAATGCTAGTTGAATTCTGCGAACTACAACAAAGTCTTGGGGATGACTCTCCACCCAACCATAGGCTCAGTTGCACAAAATCTTGCCACAACTGGCCACCCCTGAGCCCTCAGTCAACGTACTACTGCCAAGGATCCTTTGTCTCATAACACTATTCTCCCAAGAGAATGGATGATGGAATCATGGAATGATAGAATACCTCTCAACTTCCTCACCATCTATTAAAAAGAGAAAACATTGGAAGGGAAACCACATGCACACACTCCATGTGTCAACATGCAACTTTATTGCTTTCTTGTTTTATTTCTATTATTTTTACTTTTTGATAGCTTTACTAAGTTTTATTTCTTTGTTTTTACGTTTTGATAGCTTTACTGATTTTTACTACTTTTCTATTAATTTTTATTTATATTTATTTATAGCATATATGTTATTTATTATTTTATTATTATCTATTATTTATTAATTACTATTTTATATTGTTATTATTTATTTCTTGTATTATATTATATTATTTATTATTTATTATTAAGGGACATTACATACTCCCCCACTTTAAGGAACTTCGTCCAGAAGTTAAGTTGAATTATTTAACATTTTACTTTGTTATTATTACTTCATGTTTGCCCTACACCCTCTGCTGAACTAGTATAACTAGCAGCCATCGAAAGTTTTCACAACACCCGAGAAATCTCAAGGATTCTTTGTCCTTTTTCCTACTTTCAGAACCAGACATAAGCCTCCCTGGTCTGTATCTTAGTCCAAGGCTAGCCCCAAGGCTTGTGCCCGACTGAGACCTCATCTACCCCAAGGCAGGCATTCGGTACAGTACTCAATGACTCCAGGCATCTTGCAAGGCTGGCCCACTCCCTCCACAACTATGAAGGTGCACAACCCCAAGCATCGAAGTCCTTACACCCCCACAAGACTTCGGCATCCCAATCCAATAACAGGCGCCGAGCCTAGAACATTAGGCACTTGGCCTCCTCAAGATGGAACCATAGCCCTTCAAGAGCTATCCATCAAGAGCTACACAAGACAAAGGAACCATTGGCATATGTAGTGTTGATTGAGTCTGTTCCCAGCGCATATGGTGTTACTTATTCTCCCTCGTGCATATGGGCTCGCACGAGATCATAAAATAAACCAGCCCTCTCGGCCCATTTGTGGAGTCCTGTCAATCATCACACCTCAACATGCAACCAATGCATTAGCTATACCATCATAGTATAATAGAAAATAATCGACATGCCAAGTCTTGCATGTTATAATGAGAACATTCATCATTGTTAATTGCAACATTTTGAATAGTAAAAAAACACATGCTCTTGTATGTCATAAAATCTACGTGCAATTACCACATGATTCACATCATGAAATACCATCATAAGTTATAACGTCAACATCTTTATATCAAATATATGTCATGACATCACATAATAAATGAACAACATGTCAATATACCTCAACATGACAGCATAATCTGTATGCATATCATATTTAGCATAAGCATACAACATCATTATCATAACAAAATAAATAAATAAGCACCACATATGCATCATTACTCTCTTGTCAGAATTATGTCATATTACCACATACCATCACACCATGAAACATTATCACAACATTAAACGTCACCATTTATATGTTGGCATAACAATAACTAGAACCGTAACCTCATAAATAGTACCATAGTGTATCAATAAAACTTTAAATAATATGGCTAATTTTCTACATGAATGTTAATTACAAAATTCCAACCACCCACAAAAGCATATATTTTAAATTAAAAATATATTCATGCAAAAGCAAAAATAATGCAACAAAATTGATACACTTGAAACCTTTCCTTTTGAAGTAATAACTACTATTAAATTTTCAACCTTTCGCTTTTGCAATAACCATGATTAAACTTTGACTTATGACTTGTTATACTTAGACTTCCTTAATTATTAGTATGTTTTATAATAGTTAAACCATTAAATTAACCCTTACCAACTATAAAACTAACTTGAATTTACTTAAAATTATTCAACCATAATACAACCTTTTCTTTAACATTTATAAACTTTAATTTCCACTAATTTGAATGATGTAAGCAACTTCAATTTAATGTATAAATATACCCTGTATGAGGTGACTTTTATTTGATTTATTTTTGTTGTTCACAATACAATGCATTCTCCATACTGATGGGTGGAAAATCAAGTTTCCTTTTACAATATTTTTCATTTTCAGGATGGAGAGTTTAAATAACTCTTTTCTCTTTCATTTTCCCTAGTTTCTTTGTTTTATGGAGTATTCTAACTAAAACATTGACTTTAAAAAGAAATATTAATTACATATATTCCAATGCAATTTGAGTTTATATAGACAAAGAATTTTATTTCTAAAGAACATTAACGTTAAATGCTACCTAAATTGGATTATTTCTAAACTTGGATATGGCTTAGTAGCTTTTTCAATTTTCTTGTTTTTCATTACAAAACTCTCATTGTGGCTTTTTTTTACGATGGTAATAATTATGGTGAACCATGCTTCTACCTCTATAGTATTGAGGTAATGGAAAGTATTCAAGTACTAAGTTTCTTAAAACAACTATCACTTCGTTATTCTAACCAACCATGAAGCATTACAATCATGGTTTTAGATGCTCAATATTCTGGTTAAATTTTGCATCATTACAATCATGGTTTTAGATGTTCAATATTCTGGTTAAAATTTACACATGATCCTTTATGTTTTTGGTAGTTTCTGCAATATTTTTTATGATGGTGAAATTTGTATTAATCAACAAAAAATAATTCGACACTAATAAATTGCATAAGCTTAAACAATAGGTTTGTAAAACAAATAATTGAAATCAAATTTTCAAGTTAATAAGGTATTTAATGTATTTGTATTAATGATCAATTATATTAAATATAATCGCTAAGACTTAATTAATACCCAAATAATTAACTGCTATGTACTAAATATGAAATAGAAATGATGAGACGTCTATATGCTAGAAATGGAGCCAAGTACAACTAGAAAACTCTTGAAACAAATAAGGTACACAAGGATGCAAGAATAAGTAGTCAGTAAGATCAGCGTATGATATAAACAACTTGACAGTATTTAAGAAAACTATAGTCTATAAAACACCGAAAATATCCTGAAGAGGCAAATCATATCAGCAATAATAAAGTACTAGCCTCCACATGAATTAATGATATATTTTGTATAAATAGGCCTTACATAATATCATTTTAAATAACATTGTATATTCATATACAAAAATTGGAACTATGGTTTTCTCATTGATTATACCAATCAACAAATCATAATATGTTCAAAGAGTATTAGAAGAGAAACGTGAATAAAAAATATCTTTTGACAACCTAGATACCAGATATCTGGGAGATTTATGCTTCTTATTAATGATGTATGAAGGAAAGGTCACAATGTTAACTCGTTTGCACAGTGTTTTGATTGAAACCCACCCAAATTTGATGATTGGAGGCACTAAGAAATCATTAGCATTTAGTCCTAATGACCTGTAATTAACTACTAGCAACTGGAGCATGCCAAAAGATTTGAAGGCATAAAGAAATAATTCGAAGAAAAATGCTGCACCTTGAAACAAAGATTTGGAATTCAAAGAAGAATGACGAACCATGTAAACAGATATTTGGAAATTAACAGCAGATTAGCAATTCCAGCATTAATCAGAATCAACTACAATTGTAGTGTACCAGATTTGGTTGTGCAAGAATATTCCAAATCAGTAGACTATATGTGAAATTTATTTACACACTAGGTAAAGTGAATACAGCCTCAAAAATTAAATTATAGATTCCAATGCTCTGAATAATTTATTTCTCAAAATCGACTTCAAATACTGTAGAGATTTTCGCTCAGAAATGTTGACGGCTTCCCAAAAGAAATCGATAAATTATTTAGATCGATTTTTTTATTTTTTTTACATTAAAATGTCTATAGGCCCTAAGAGTTGAACCTAAGCTCTGATACCATATGTAACAGCTTTGAAATAAAAACATGTAATTAATTACATTAATCATGTGATTTATAATCAACACATAATTTATCAACTAATTAACATTAAATTTCAATAAATGAGTAGAGACAACTTACCTAGGTAATGATAGTTGAATTCTGCTAATGGCAACAAAGTCTTAGGGACAACTCTCCACCCAACCATAGGCTCAGTTGCACAAAATCTTTCTACAACTGGCAACCCCCGAGTCCTCAGTCAACGTACTGCTGCCAGGGATCCTTTCTCTCATAACACTATTCTCCTAAGAGAATGGATGATGGAATCATGGAATGATGGAATACCTCTCATCTTCCTCACCATCTATTAAATAGAGCAAACATTGGAAGGGAAACCACATGCACACAATCCATGTGTCAACATGCAACTTTAGTACTTTCTTGTTTTATTTCTTTTGTTTTTACTTTTTGATAGCTTTACTGAGTTTTATTTCTTTGTTTTTACTTTTTGATAGGTTTACTGACTTTTACTATTTTCTATTTAATTTTTATTTTTATTTATTTACAGCGTTAGTATTGTTATTTATTATTATTTATTATTTATTTACTATTACTATTCTTTTTATTTTTTATTATTATTCATTTTCTTGTATTATATTATATTATTTATTATTTATTATTAAGGTGCCTAGTATTGTATTAGGATGCCAAATTCTGGTAGGGGTGTAAGGACTTCGATGCCCAGGGTTGTGCGCCTTAGTGAGTTGTGGAGGGAGTGGGCCAAACTTGCGAGATGCTCGGTGACATTGAGCACTGTACTGGATGCCTGCCTTGGGGCAGATGAGGTCTGAGTTAGGCGCGAGCCTTGGGGCTATCCTTGGACTAGGATACAGACTGAGGAGGTTTATGCTTGATTTCGAAAGTGGGAAAAAGCATAGAGATTCCTTGGGATTTCCCAGGTGTTGTGAAACTTTCGATGCCTACTGGTTATACTAGTTCAGCAGAGGGTGTCGGGACTGTTACATGAAGTAATAAATAACAAAATAAATGTAATGATAAATAATAAATAATAAAAAAACTTAACTTCGGGACGAAGTTCCTTAAAGTTGTGAAGTATGTTATGTCCATTGATAATAAATAATAAATAGTATAATATATAATATTAAATAAATAATAAAACAAATAATAATAAATAAATAATAATATAAATTAATTAATAAAATAAATAAATATTAATAATAATAAATTAATAAATTAATTACATGCTCTAAATAAATATAAATAAGAAATAAAACAAGAAAAAAAGTAAAAATTAGTAAAGCTATCAAAAAGTAAAAACAAAAGAATAAAACAAGAAAGCAATAAAGTTGCATGTTGACACATGGAGTTTGTGCATGTGGTTCCCCTTCCGATGTTTGCTATATTTAATAGATGGCGAGGAATATGAGAGGCATTCCATCATTCCATGATTCCACTATCCATTCTCTTGGGAGAATAGTGTTGTGAGACAAAGGATACCCTGGTAGTAGTACGCTGATTGAGGGCTCGAGGGTGGCCAGTAGTAGCAAGATTTTGTGCAATTGAGCCTATGGTTGGGTGGAGAGTCATCCCCAAGACTTTGTTGTAGACTTTGTTGTAGTTAGTAGAATTAAACTAGCGTTTCACAGGTAAGTTGTCTCTCCTCACATTTCTTTTGAAATTTAATGTTAACTGGTTGATAAAATTGTGTGTTGATTATAAGTCTCTTGATTAATCTAATTAATTATGTATTGTTATTTCGGGGCTGTTACAGCTAGTTCATGGTTAAGCCTAGGAAGGTCCACTCGGTAGATGCAAAGCACATTCTTTGCTACATGAAAGGGACTATTGATTATGGTCTACACTATAGCCAAGGAGATGGAGTGAGGTTGGTATGTTACATAGATTTAGATTTGGCAGGTTGTGCTTCTGATAGGGAAATCACTTCAGGGTGTTGCTCCGGATTGGGTTTGACAGTTGTGTCATGGTTCAGTTGAAAGAAAATGTCATTTTCTTTGAGCTCTTCTCAGGCTAAGTATATGGCTACTATTCAGGCTAGTAGTGAGGCCATTTGGCTTCGCAAGTTGTTGTATGACCTATTTGATCAGGAGTTGAGACTAATAGTTATTCACTGTGATAATAAAAGTTGCATTAAACTCACAGGGAATACAGTGTTTCATGACAGGTCAAAACACATTGACATCTGATATCATTTCATCAGGGACTGTGTTTAGAAGGGGGTAGTGAAGATGTAGTGTATATCAATAGATGAGCAGGTGGCTAATGTTCTCAGAAAGTCCTTGCTAAGAGGCGAGCATGTCCATTTCAGGGAAAAATGGGTGTGCTGAGAAACACTTTCCTCAGTAAGAGAGAGTGTTGATTTTTAATGTACCTTGGACAAGTGGTTTCCCATGGGTTAGTCTCTACTTGGGGAAAAGTATCTAAAATAAAATTTTTCCTAAGTGTGACTTTATAAAGTGAAAGTGACTTTATAAGTGGTAAAGTCAATGTTAAATTATAAAGTGAAAATTGACTTTAGACATAAAGTACAATGTGGGTACTTTATTTAATGGGTCAGTTAAAAAACAGAAAGTGATAATTCAATGCACATTTATTCTCATCCCTTGATGTAAATGAATTTGAGCCATTAGATATTAGGGTTGCCCAAAATTCATTTAGGGAAACAAAAAAGGGGAAAAGAAAAGAGATACTAAATTCATTCTACATGAGCACATTAGAGAAAGGAGGTTGAGAGATAGAGAAAAGTTCTGAAGGAGAAATTTGTTGCAACAAGATGAAGCAGTAATTTATGGGCAAAGTTGGGCATGGAAATCAAGGTTTACAAGACAACAGAAGGTACAATATGAACAACATTGAATCTTGTGAGCTACACGTCATTTGAAAGAAGTTTTTGAAAAAATAAATATTTGTAAAAAAAGTATGTACAATACATACAGTATAGTCGTATCTGTATAGCACATATTTTCAGCTTTAGGTGGGCATGGAAATCAAGGCAAAGTGGGCACGGTTTTTAAGGAGTTTTGGGCTGAAGAGATAAGTTGTATTTTACTATTTTTTATTTTTTCTGCAAATGTATTTTTCCTGAACTTGAAAGATAAATAAATTTGAAGAGCTCTCCAACTGGTTTTCCCCAGATAATAATGAAGGGGTTTTGCCTGGGTCTAAGTTGACTAAAAATCTGTGTGTATTTTTCTGTGTGTTGTCGGTCTAGTTATGACCATATTTATTTTCAGCATGTGTTGCCAGTCCCATGTGTTTTAATCTAAAAAAATCATTTCTATAATTCTATATTTTGAATGTATGTTTATGGGAAATGGTATTTAACTGAATGGGAGTGATAAGGTGAAATTAAAATTGGGTTGGGATTGTTGGAAAAAAAATTGTCATGAAATTTCAACATCTATTGGACTCTTAGAACAACTTCATATCTAGGGACTGCCCCATCCAAGGAATCCATACGTCAAAAATTGATTTATTTGAGAATCTTTGGAGCTATGTTTTTATTCATTAAATATCAATGCAAATTTTGCACAAGAGGGTTTATTTCTCAAAACATTGGTTCGAGTGATTGTGGGTGGTGTTCTCACATGGAAATTGGGAAGAAACAAACTATGAAGCTTATAAAACTCCTTTTTTCTACTTCATTTGTGTTTTATACCCTTGAATAAAAATCACATTATGCCCTTAAATGGCTTTTGGAAGTGACCTAAAACTCATCTTAAAATTCAAACTGTGACTTATATGGGAAAATAGTTTATTCTTTTGCACTCTAGCATTATGTTACAATTAGAAACACCCCCTCCTAGGATTCCATAGGTCAAAAATTGATTTATTTGAGGATATTTTGAACTAGGGTTTGTTCAGTAAAGATCAATGTAATATTTTCACAATGGGAAAAATTTTAGAAATATTGGCTCAAGAAATTATGGGTAGAGTGCTCAAATGGGCCTTGGCCCAATAAAAATGTTGAAGCTTGTGAAACTTCTTTTCACTACTCAGTTCTTTTTTTATACCCCCCTGACAAAAATCACAATATGTCGCTAAATGTATTTGCAAGTGACTTGCAATTCACCATAAAATTAAAGCCAAGGCTCATATGTGAAAACTATCAATTACATTCGACTCTTGGCACGAAGTTAGAGCTAGGGACACCCCTTATAGGGAATCCATAGGTCAAAAATTGATTTATTTCATAATCTTATAATATAGGGTTTTATTTAGTAAATACCAATGCAAATTTACACAAAGGGGTCGATTTTGTAAAAAAATGGCTTGAACAACTGTGTTTAGCACGTTCACATGGGTCTTGGCCAAACAAAAATGCAAAAGCCTTCCAATGTCTTTTTTTCTACTCATTTTTGGCTTTTATACCTCTGGAAAAAATCATAACATGTCCCTAAATGGATTTTGGAAGCAAGTTGCAACTCACCAAAATATTCAAATCAAATACACAAATTCACAATCCCATTGAACACCTAACACTAGCTCATAACTATAGACATCCCTCTCCTAAGAATCCATAGCCTAATATTTAATTTAGTTAAGGATATTTGGAGCTATAGTTCTTTCAATAAAAATCAATAAAAATTTTGTGGAAAGGGGTCAATTTTGTATAGCATTGGCTCAAGATATTGTGGGTAGTGTGCTCATATGGGCCTTGTCCAAACACAAATATTGAAGTTTAAGTAACTCCTTTTTGTTTGTTGGTTTCAATTTTATAACCCTAGAAAAGAATCATAATATATCTTTAAATGGATTTTGGAATCAATTTAAAACTTACCATAAACTTTAAACCAAGACTCAAATGGAAAACCATCAATTTTGTCGTAGTCCAATTAAACATAATCATTCATACATAATAGCTAATCATACTTGATAATGTCGCATTAAATGTTTCGAGAGATTAAAATCATGAAAGGTGTTTCATATTGATCAAAGCTTTCTCAATGATAAAGGATTGAAGAGTGTATGGTATTAATGGAAGTATGTCAGTGAAAATCCCATGGAATGTATCAGCTAAACGTAGAAGGTTTTAGCCAAGCTAAGAAACAGGAGTCCATATAAAGGTATTGGAGACTAAATGTGCAAGTACCCTTGGGAGATTGAGAGAGATGAAAGGAAATTAGTTAATAATTCAAATGTGCACCTACAAATTAAGGTTTTAAATGATATAATAATTGAAGAGTGTCGTGGAGGACATACATAGAGGAATTGGTTGGTTTAAATAGAAAAATATGCAACCTCAAGTTTCAAAGGATTTCAAAATTAATCATTGTGATACCCTAGTTGTACAAAATGATCATAACATGGTACTTGTATAAGGAAATTTGAATTATGGTTAGCACCATGGGACCAAGTAGGTTTAGAGGTTTTACCTAACGTGAATCCCTTAAATAGGAATTCCAATGTGTATTTGGATGAATATGGACCTAATTTGAGGAATTTGAAGTGATTATTGACTCTACTAAATGGATTACACCCATAGTTGGACACATGGGTTTATAGAATGCTCCAATTATGTAGTTGTTGAAAAACATAGCTATTGCATGACGATATATTTTTACAATCTGAATGGCAATGAAATGTGAAAAAATAAGCATCTAAAATAATTTAGTTTCCTAATACAATGAGGGGTTTCTTAATGTGCTTAAGTGTGGTTACAGATATACTAATTAAATCAAATTAACATTGGGCACATGGGACAAGAATCATCTTGAACAAGAACACTTGGATAGTAAGCCATAAAATAGTAAGTTGTGGACTAATATCTTATTATAGAGTGGTGGATCATGGAGATATTTATTTTGTATGAAGTTTAGGTTTTCTCATGTGATTTTAGGGTTTAAATGATATGCATGTATACCCGTAATAAGAACATAGAGTTGGTGTGATTCATGATGATGTCTATGATGGATCTTATTGTACTACTAGATTTTCTACCCTAGTAGAAATCGTAGACAATGGAACTAACACCTTGCATGATTTTAAAGCATTGTTCTTATGGGATGTCATGCTACAGAAAGATCATGGTGAGATGAAATTGATGATCCTTGAGCATGGTGTGATTCCTTTCTTAGAAGACAAGTTGGTTATTATATATTTCACGATGTTCAATGGACGTTTTGTTGTTTATGTTGATGTAACAATTTAAGGCCAAAGATATGAGTACAAAAACCCTAGGATGGACAAGCATATATGGATACTGGCATGAGAGTTGTCTTTCCATGCACTTTTGTGATGCAACATGGCTAGTATTCATAAACCCTAAGGAAGAAAATGATTATAGTGTGAAGAGAATATGTGATACAATACTGTTGAAGCCAAGGTAGGAATCAATGGTGTTAATCCTAGCCTGTTGTTGATGTTTTATGGTGGCAAAGGTTTTCGTGATTTTACCCTACTAAAGTTTGGAAAACTAGAGACTGTGCCAATTTCATGATAAATGTTTTCATATGTATTCCATTTGTTCTATATGTGTATAAAGTATCTTGCTATCAAAAATTGTGCGTTTGGAAATTTTATTTTTCATCTTGCACTCTCTTCATTATTAAGTAATTTCAAAGACTTATTATTCATATCGATTTCATATAAAATAGGGATTGAAATATTAACTGGATTAATATATAAAATTGAATAAATAAATAGAAAAAAATATTTTATTACATAAATTATTGTAATAAAGTGATTTTCAAATCTAGTGTAAGGTTGGATAAGCATGCTCTAAGCGATAAAACTTGTTGCAACTCTTTTGGAATGAAAAGAGGGGTGTTTACTGGTTATGCCAATGTGGAGCATACCAAGATGTATAGCATCCCAAGTATAGGAATATGAGGAATGGACATAAACCAAGTTAGAGATGACTCTGATGAACATGAATGTAGGGTACTTAGTGATGTCACTAGTTAGGGAAGTTATGATCAGAAGGAGACCATGACTTTTGGGACCATCTTCTAGTGATTTCGTGGTTTTTTTATGTTTCTTTTTTATATAACCCCAAAATGGCATGCACATTCTCCGAGAACAAAAAAACTAGTAATGCACCTTCTTCAACAATCCAATTGAATCCACCATCAACTTTGAAACTTCAAATTTCCAAACTTTAAATTAACATACATGGAAATTCAAGCTAGAAATGTAACAATTTGAGATCAAATAAACAATCACCATATTAGTGTCAAACCTATGCATTAAAACAATATTGTCATATGTAAATGTAATAAAAAATTACTCATACGAAATACATATGCATGAAAAGTAATAGTATAACAATCCACATAACTCAATACGTTCAAATATTGTTGAACATGTCATTCTATCTATTTTGTATAGCTACCTAATTTCATTCAAGTAAGATATCTAGATCGTCCCTCTTCCTAATGGTATTCATTATTCTTTTGATTAGAATGAGATCAGAAGTACGTACTTTATGTGAGATCCTCATAGAAAGGGTTTGTAGTTGAATGTTTTTACAATGGTTAAGTGTGTATAGTGACACACCACTACACCTAGTATATAATCCACGAATACATAACCATTGTTATTTCTTGAATTTCCATCTAGTTTAAGATATTCACCCTTAACTAACATCAATCCAATTGGAAATTTATTGTCTTCATCATCAATTAACGATGTATTGATAGTTTACTTTCCTAGTGTGCATCATGGCAACCAATAATTAGTGCCCCATTCATTGTATTTTGGGGCAAAAATTACATATATATGACCTAGAGAAAATGATATTTATGGTCAAATGAAAATGTCTAGGATCTTCATCTAACAAAGTTAAACCAAAAACATAAAAAGATCAAATATACAATGTTAAAAATATGTGCATGGTTGTATACAGTTAGAGATATGATCATATCCTAATGAAATAGCCAATGCACCATCATGTATTATGGTTGTTTTAACAACAACAAAAGGGTATATTACAAGTGATACATGATGCCATTCATCGACATAGTCCATTGATTCACAATCATCCCATTCACTACTAGTACATGCTCCACAAAAGCAAGATAGTTTTCGTGTCCATATTTTGAAAAAATGTTATTTTAGCTATGAATTGAATTAAATGAATGAGATCCTTGTGTTATATTGTAATGATATGAATGTGACTGATATATATTGACCATTTCTCATAAATTTATTTGCACGTGAATTGTCCTTGTTTATGTTTGCTTCTCATTTTATCCATTTAGCATTACTATAGAGTGCCACTAGGCTACAGATTTTGCATCTTGGATATGAGGTTTTCTTGTAAACTTCCAATCCTCTCTTCATAATTAAATTTTGATGCATTCCCTAACCTCATCATCCTCACCTGTCTGATGCCTAGTCTGAAAGTAGTTCCCAATATGGGGTACATTGTATCTTTTCTGCAATATACTTAATCATTGGAATACATAGGGATTTTTGAACTATTATGCACAACCATCTAACGAAAACCAACGATGATCCATATATATCAATTAATATCCTTAAAGTGATAATAAAAATTTTGAAATAAATGTTGCACATACTGTAGGTCATGGCACCTATCATCACGTATGTAGAAGTTTGTCTCCTTCACTATTATCCTTTTGTCGTTTATACTATTTGGCCCATTCCTATATGTGAGATGTACCATTATGTTAACTTTATCTTAATGATAATATTATATCTAGATCTCATTCTATAGTTGAAGGGTGTAGTTTTCAGTAAACTCCAAAATTAAAACATAGTTCCAAGGAGAAAGGTGTCCCTCCATATTCTAAATTGTTCATTTTTCCATCATGCTACATGCACATGTTGAACATATGCCTTTTTTTATAAAAAATTCCTTCGTCAAATCACATACTCATATGTGATAACACAAAAACAGGGTCATAAGAAGAATTATGTGTTGAATTTGAAGGTGCAGTAAGAAAAAAATGATACTTTAACTTACCTTGGACTCCACATTGTAATCTTCTTCTTTTCTAACCTACTATCTAGTTCATAGGTAGCATATTTGAAGCTCAATATATCTACTATCATCCTCCCAAATTCATGCTCCTTGATTTCATGAATGCATCGACTCAATAATGAAAATCCACTACACCTGGAGCAAGTCCCATCAAAACAAGATTTTGCGTAATATCTTTTTTTGTTAAGCCTTGGATACATTATGCTATGAATAAACTTATTTGGTGAAATTGGGGGTAGTATGGATGAGGAATCCTGCAAAACGTTAGGATGCAAGACATGATGGATGTGTACATATTTGTCTTAAAAATACTCAAATTCTACATGGTATCTGCAACAATATGTGTTACAATCTGTGCATCTTCCAACATACGAAGGTTTAAATTTGTCCAAAGATCTTTGGCACAGGTTCAACTCTATATTGTCCTCCTTAAATCTCTCATAGATTTTTGTTTCTATCATGTCAAGGAACTTCTTAATGTGGGGTTGACCATCTTTACAAGATTTTCTCAACTTCAGCACATTTGTTTTATTGGAGGAAGGCCTAGTATTTTCATGCCAAAAACTTTGTACTATTTCTTCCTTAATAATATGAATTAATTGCATGTTTGAACGAGGAAACATGCCAATGAAGGCAAAATAATTTGTTTGACATAAATAGTTAAGTTTTTGTCCTACAATATAATATTTTTCATATATTTTCATTTTACTTTACAATTATGAGATTTGTGTGCAATCAAATGATGCTGCCTTAAGAACTTGTTTACAATATATTCTAATATTAAGTGACAAACTTGTGTTATGATATTTTGAACTAGTAGTCTTTTCAATTATATTAAAAGCACCTTGAAAGTTTCTAAAAATGTTATTATTAATATCTATACTTATAAACATATTTATGCCTAAAACCTCCTAACAATAGCTAAAGATTGTGATTTTAATAAAGCCAAAAAAAATTGACATTTAGCTACAATATTTTATTCAAAAAACTATTTGAAAATTTTATTTAGACCTACTATATAACTTTCATCCAAATGAATACATCTAGGAGTTTTTTTCGTAGAATTGAAAGTCAAAGTTAGGAAGGTAGACAAAGAGTTTCGATCCCTTTCCTAGTATATTGTAGTACTTCATTCACTTCATGGACAAGAATGGAAGTGCAATGGACAGTTCTTTGGTTTGTATGTTAACATATAATTGTTGAAACTCAACTTACACTTAGACGATCCTCTTCACCATAATGTTGTAAATCACTAACTTTTTAATGTGGACGTCATGGTACTCAACATCTAAAAAAAATTGATTTCTTCTTCAACTGTCATTTCTTGTTGATGGAATATTTGTTGATGGAATATTTGCTGGAAGATCACTTGATATTGGAATTCAAATGGCCTCCATTTGATATATGCACTTCACTTATGGAAACAAAATAGATTCCATTGTGGCATTCATTATATAGGGACTATTTTCGTATCATATTGTATTATATGTTAAAACAATTTGTTTAGAATTTCGCTCTTTTGTTTTTAGAATTCTCTTCCAAACTTACCTAGAAATTTTTGTTTTGTCGTATTTTTGTTTTTAGGATTCTCTTCCAAACTTACAGTCGGAAATCTTTGTTTTATCTTATCTAAATGTATGTGCTTAGTGCTTCTATGTTTGTTCAGGATTTTGTTTCATTTGGACATGATAGAACTGATTGCATGCATGTAGATGTTCTTATGCATTACGAAGGCTTCATTGAGTGAGTTCCCAGTTAGGCTTTTACCTATACAGGAAAAAATTCTCTGAATATACTTTATCATTATCAAATGTGTGTATTTTCACAGCAAATTTCAACCTTTTAGCACTACACGAAAATAGCTTTGAATAGGTTCAGATAATTATAGAATTGTGTGATTTTAACAAATCATCTATATTTGAATATGTGCATTGTTTCGCTGGGTCTTTACACCTAAGCTGGGCTTTTACACCTGAGCTTATGTCCATCGTAGATACGGTTAACTTTCTTCACGCACAACGGATGCATGTACAAAAGTTGCAATTGAAACTTTGTAGTGATGCACGCACAGAAATTGCAATTATAGATTTGTATTGAGCTTTGTATTGTAAAGGTGCCATGAACGGTGACATCTGCCTCACGTTTGACCACTGTTTGGGTTCGTTGAATTGGCTGGTAAACGCAATACAATGCGAGGGAGATAAATAAAGTTAGTCAGAGATCAGCTCTTTATACGCGTGGAGTAGAGAGGCAATGTTCATTCAAGGAATTATTAAAAAGTAAAGGAATAATAACAAAATAACAAGCCATAAGAGATTTATCCTGGAAAACATTATTGTGAGTAATATTTAATAATGATTGTTCTATATTTATATTTTACATTTCGATATAATTACAACTTCTTCCTATAGGGACTTAAATCTAACCTCCTACCTGCCTTACTCTAGATTATTTCTAGCACCTGCAACTTTCTCACCACTTCTAAATTATCTAAGAATTAGAACAATTAATTAATAGTTATTAATTTATTAATTTAATTCTATTCTCATGTTATTTTCACCTTCATTTCTATTTTATGTAATAATATTGAGCACAGTCAAAATGTATTAACATAACATCAATTTTATAATCTCAATTAATTTTAGTTAAATTCATTAAGATTGAGTTTAATATTTATTCATTTGAAACATTTCCACACATGTAGTTTTTAAGTCGTTAAAATAGTGTTACCTCATTATGTTAACATATCGATCACAACTAAACCATCATGGTTTCTAAATAGCTGTTTTATTTCACATTGATTCTAACAGTCTATCCTCTAACTCTATTCTTATAACCTAACTTCACCAAATAACACCCTACACACATTCCCACTCTCTAAATGTTATGGAGATACATACATATCCCCCCTTCTAAAGACCTTGTGAGTGAGAGAGTGGCGTGGATATACAATAATACAACATGCCCCTAACCCCCTAACTCATCACATAGGTCTATCATTAGGCTTTACATTAGACATAATTTAAAGTAGGGGTATCTCACTAACCCCTACATTGTATTGACCAATAAGTGTGTAATGTCCATTTATGTCCACTTATGTTCTTAATTAAGGTGCATCACATATATGTGACACCTAATATGGTGTACCACGGCTTCAATGCATTGTTTTAGTGCATTTATGGTTAACTATGATGATTATGGTAGGTATCTCACATGACATGTTGGTTATGTGTATCACTTTGACAAGAATCATTATGGGCATTACTTATGGGACAACATTAATTCATAAAATTCATAAATATAATAAACAAATATAATATCCTAAGGAATTTGGATAATATAAAGCTTATGTTGACTTTTTAAGACAAGATGAGGTTATCAACACTTCACGTCGGCCATCAACTAAGTTTTCCACACTTAGCCATAGTCACTTTAGCTTAGTACAGGATAGCACAAGCGAGACTCTCCAAACCCTTGATAGTAAATCCACCAAAATATGAAACCTTAGCCACCAAATAGGCTTTTGAAATTCACAAAAATAGGGTTATCAAATTCCAAATTACTAGGGTTTTAAAATTCCATGTGATTAGGTTCAATGTTATTTGTTTACTTACATTTTATAATTACGCCCTCAAATTTGAATTTACTACATCATGATGGTATAATTGATTATCTATAAATATCCATTTTACAATTATTCCATGGCCCTTGGCCAAAGAAAAATGTTAAATATTAGGGAACTCCATTTTGCTACTTGGTTTGGTTTTAATACCGTGGGACAAAAATCATAATATGTTCCTAAATGGATCTTGTAAGTTACTCGAAGCTTTCTCAAAAATTCAAATCAACACTTGGATGGGAAAACCATTAATTCCATTGGACTCCTGACACTACTTTATAGGTAGGGACACCACCCTCTTCGGACTCCATTATTTGAAAATTAATTTATTTGAGGATTTTTAGAGCTAGGGTTTTGTTCAATAAATATTAATACAATTTTTTCAAAATAGGGTCGATTTTGAAAATTTTTGGTTCAATTATTATGGGTAGTGTTCTTGCATGGGCTTCAACCAAACATAATTTCTAAAGCTTTCAAAATTCATTATTGCTACTTAGTTTTTTATGAACCTAGAAAAAAACCACAATATGTCTCTAAATGGATTTTGGAAGTGACATGCAACTCTCCATAACACTCAAACTCATACTCGAATAAGAAAACTGTCAATTTTATTAGACTCTTAACACGAGATTGTGTCTAATGACACCGCCCTCCTACCATTCCATAGGTCAAAAAAATATTTATTTTAGAATGTTTGGAGTTATGGCTTTGTTCAATAAACATCAATGCACATTTTTCACAAGGGGGTTGATTTTACAAAACACAAGTTCGAGTGATGGGAATTGGAAGGAAACAAATGATGAATCTTACATAACTATTTTTTCTACTTAGTTTAGTTTTTACATAATATGACCCTAAATGGCTTTTTGAAGTGACTTACAACTCACTATAAAATTAAAACCATTAATCATATGGGAGAATCATTTATTCCATTGGACTCTAACACTAGGTTACAACTAGTGACACCCCCCTCCTAGGACTCCACAGGTCAAAATTTGATTTATTCAATGATATTTTGAACTAGGGCTTTGTTAAGCAAATAGGTACAATTTTGCACAATACTGGTTTCAAAAATTGTGGGTAGCATTCTCAAATGGGCATTGGATAAATATAAATTTTGAAGCTTACAAAACTTCTTTTTGATATTCAATTTGTTTTTATACCCTTATTAATAAAATCACAATATGTCCCTAAATGGCTTTTGGAAGCAACTTGCAACTCTTCATAAAATCAAAACCAAGGCTCGAATGGGAAAAATGTCAATTATGTTGGACCCCTGGCACCAAGATACATCTAGGGAAACCCCTATAAGGAACACATTGGTAAAATATTGATTTATTTGATAATTGTATAAGTTATGGTTTTTTTAATAAATAACAATGCAAATTTTACATAAGGGAATCAATTTTTTTAAATAACGCCTCGAACAATTATTGGTAGCATGTTCACATAGGCCTTCATCAAACAAAAATTTTAAGCTTACAAAACTTATTTTCTCTACTCATTTTTTTTATGCCTTTGGAAAAAGTCACAATATGCCCTAAATAGCTTTTAGAAGCGAATTGCAACTCACCATAAACTTGAAAGGAAGACTCAAATGGGACAAGTTTTTATTCCATTAAACTCCTGGAACTAGTGCATAACTATGTACAACCCTCTCCTAGGACTCCATAGGTTGATTGATGCATTTGAGGATATTTGGAGCTAGAGCTTTTCTGATCAAGATCAATGTGAATTTTGCACAAGGGAGTCAATTTTGCAAAATAGTGAGCCCAACTATTGTTGATAGTGTGCTCAAATGGGCCTTGCCAAAAAGCAAATGTTGAAGCTTAATGAACTTCTTTTTTCTTCTTGGTTTCATTTTAGTGCCCCTACAAATAAATCAAAATATGTCCCTAAATTGATTTTTGGAAGCGAATTACAACTCACCATAGCCTTCGATTTGATACTTGGACGGGAAAA
>APFE031327462.1:3556-18401 GCA_000404065.3 Pinus taeda
ACCTTACGAGCTACCTGACAAGCCTCCGTCCACATGGGAGGGTGGTGAAGTAGAACTTGAGCTTTGATGGCTTCTTTAAGACCGCTGATAAAACATTCCGTGTAGAACTCATCTGTGAGACCCTTAGTGCGGAAAGCTAAGCTTTCAAAAGCATTAATATATTCCTCCACTGTACCCGTCTGTCGGAGCTTAGTGGGACGACCCAAATAAGAGTCTTCTTGTTCAAAGTGATCTCGAAGAGCTTTGGTAAGTTGAGTCCAAGTCCTACAATATCCATTGCAACGCTGATGCCATTCCCACCATTGCCACCATTCGTTGTCGAAGTACATGCTCCCCAACATAAGCTTAGTCGCATCATCTAGGATATGATTCAATTTGAAATACTGGTCCATTTGTGCTAGCCATGCGGACGCGTGAGAACCGTCAAATTTATGCATATCCAAATTAGAAGGTCGCTGACTGGGTGGTGGATGGGTGTGCCAGACGTGAGGAGAGTGGCTAGATTCACCGTAAATGCCTTCATGGCCATTATACTCCTCCTCGTGCGCTTGCTCCTTGTCGTTTGACATAAGATCCTCCTTGCCTTTTCCCTGCAATTTCTATAGCTGGATACTTACTCCTCTAAGCTCTTGGTTCATTCTATCCAGATCTAGTCCGCCAAGCCGAGTTTGGATGACGTTTACAGTTTCTTCCAATTTGTCCATCCTTTCATTGGCCATCGCTTGAGCTCTAGTTGCTACCATACACCGACCTGATGAAAAATTGGGACCGCCACAAAAAATTTCCCAATTAATTGAATGGTACCACCATGCTCAGCTCGTCGTCCTTATTTTAATGGGATATATCACCAATAAGCGTCCCGGAAGATCTCTGATTGGGACCGATGTCTGCTGCTGTTGCACTCCTTTGCTCAGGCGGATCTGGAAGAGATGATGAGTAAAAAAGGAAACTAGGGTCTTGAGGAGTGTTAGGTGCTACAGATCGCAATATACATAAGGGTCTCGCAGTAGTACTCGGTCCAATGTTTCAGGGCTCTAACTAATGACGGTCGACCGTACCCTTAGCCGTACCACCTGACCACCCTATCGTACGGGCGAGTAATCTCTCCGAGTGCTCTTCTCGGTGTACTCTAGCCGCAAGACGGTCGCTGGCTTATCAATGGTGAGGTTTTCAGGGAGCCTATGGGGCTTCCAATATACCTAGAGGGTACGTGGAAGACAGTCCGTGCGCGGTTCTGTCTAATGCGCTACTACTCGAAGGGGTACCGATAGGGGTTACAAGGGAGTCCAACAGATGTGACCACCTCTTCTATTTCCTGCGTGCATGCCTCCCCAAATTCGCAGATTTATGCGCTCAACGACAGATCCCGTGGTTTAAAGACGTCGGAACATGTCTCGAGCCAAAAAAAAAAAATTGCTACTAAATGGAGATCCCACCGGCCCTGGAAAGTGCTCTGATACCACTTGTTATGCTCTTAACCTGCAAATGATACCCAAATACAGAATATGCGAAGAAAAGAGACCCAAAATACAGAATATGCGAAGAAAGATACCCAGAACACAGAATAGCAATGAATTTATTATTCAGACAGTAATGTTCACTTGCCTCTTCGAGGGGGCAACCTCCAATAGTGTAGAGCTCGATTACAAAATAAGACCCGATGCTCCTCGCAGGGAGTTTCTATCCTTTATATATGACTCCTACGTGCAATACCACGGGCCAATACCGTGTATTATTAATACCATCTATCTAATACTACGGCCCATTTGCAACTAGCTGTGGTTCCGTTAGTAATTGCGGATTAACCACTTACAATTATTAATATGGGCTTTATTGACTCTTGACTATGACGTGGTCCCATTACATAGATAAGGGGGTTAGGGTGGGACCCTAACAGTTGCAGCTTTTTTGATGCAGAATAAAGTGGCAGAAGATAATAAAGTGTAATTTGAATTCATTTTGTGAGCAAAATAATGTCTTGCAGTTTTAAGGTGATATTAGATATCGTTCAAACTATTACATTGCATGAATGACCCAATATTTAAAATAATATGATATACGATATTTCGATATCATAATATAGGACGATTGTAACACATGAGCTCTTTGATACCTCATTATGGCACTTGATATCATGGTTTTAGATTAGCATAATCTAGTTTTAGTAAGGTGTTAAGTTTAATCACTATGCAATTTTACACAACAATTTTAGCATGACAACTACATTATGTACCTTCTTATCACTTCACAGAATTCAATAAGAATGGAGTGTAAATGCCATCGAAATCCATTCAATTCTAGTTCCATAATGAATAATAAATGTCTCACACGGATTCCAATGAAAAGTTCCTTTTTCAGTAATCTTCCCATTGTTTATGCCATTTGAGTTATACTTTAACTGTTTGTGAAGAGATGTAGAGCTTATATATATTGTTTGAGTTACATAACGCTGATAATGAGGTAAGTTTCAAAGTGTTTTTAATTTTAGTTTTCTCTAATAGGGTGGTAGGATGGGCAAGGATTTTGTTTAATATCGATGGAAATGTCAAAGCCCAATTTTTATGTGGTTTAGGGAAAATATCCAATAATCAAGTTGAAACTTATGGTCTCATACAACGTCTCTATATTGCAAAAGACAAAGGTATGGAAGACTTGGTCATTCTATGGGATTCTCTAATAGAAATCCAACATAAAATTTGAGAGGATTACAAAATACAACTCTCTAGCTAAGAATTTTTAGAGAATCAAAGATTTATTGGCAACTTTCCATAGTACAAATGTGTATCACCTATTACGAGCTAACAACCCTAAGGTAGATGAGCTAGCAAACTTTACACGCACCTTGAAGGAATCAATGCTAATCATCAACTAATCTAGATATAAATGTATTATCCCCTAATGGATTACATGTCTCGATGCTCTATGGTAAGTTAGTGTGGCACATGAAGTAAGGTGGACAGATTTAGTCTCGGTGTCATACTCAATGCATCATTTAATCTTCGCTCCACTACATTCAATTATGATCCATCCCTCCCTCATTTGATGTACGCTGACATTTTGTTAAAATAGTATGTGTCTTCTCATGGACGCTCCTGTCATGTTGTGCTTGCTTGTTCAGGATCACACGCTTAAAACTTCCCTCCCTCCCAATTCAAGTGTAGGGAATATCCTCTTGATTATGTAATTATGAGAAAATCAAAGCATTTTTTAAGGGAACAACATCCTAATTTATGGAACTTGTGTGGAAAGACAGTAAGGGTAATGATAAATTTTTTGGGGGCCTTCCCATGAAACTCCATTCTATCTCATCAACTCAGGTCTGACTTCATTTTTGGATTCTTAAGTGCTTGTCTTCAGTTACCAATTGTGGCACCTAGCAATCCATGTTGGATGGAGCTCTTCACAGAGCTCCTCTCTCGGTACCAGTGTTTTCTCAGGTCGGTGATAGTGTGGGCTCTTCACTTCTGCTTGTGGGACCTTTTGCGTTTTGGCATTGTGGGATGTAAGGGGAATTCAGAACCTCAGAATTTTTCTCCCTTCGTCTCTAGTCAGTGGTTGCTTCAGTTCAACCGATGTAATTTTGACCTTACCCCCGTCAATTTAGTTGGTCAAGTTCCCCCTCTCCCCCCCCCCCCCCCCCTAGTCTGACAAACTTAGAAGAGGTTTCTTGCATGAAATTAATGTTTAGAAGGCTCACTCGAAGGCTTTGGCTCAAAATTGTTCAATTCCTATAGCAATCTCACAAGAACTAGATTTGTTTTGGTCCAATTTTATTAATATACACCGGAGTAATATAATATCTTTTTGTTATTTATATGGAAAATATATTTTTATATTTTTTATGAGGAATAAATTTGTTCTTGTTTTTTTAGAAATTATTCATTATCAATAGCAAGGCTCTAAGCTATTACATCAAAACTCATCATGTTACTTGTTAGAATTGAAGCTAGCTAAGAAAGATCTCAATGATTTCTCCAATCTCTCGAAATAAACTCAATTAATATAATAATATAGTGTTAATTTTATATATATATATTATATATATATATTTATATATTATATATAGTGTAATTTATGTAAAGATTTAATTGCAACTAAAATTAAATTTTATAAGGAAAAATTGAAGAGAGAAACAACTTTTTAAAGAATTAAATTATCCCAAGAACATCAATTCAAATAATAAGGCATCAATTCAAATGCTTTTGTCCAGTTGTGAGAAAAAGGACGATTCCATGTGGCGTTCTGGGAGAAACGTCATCCTCTCCGTACGTCAGCAGCCCACTTGAGTATGTCTAAGCTTCTTCCCCGCATGTGAAAGAGTGTTTTGTTGTATTCTAAAACCGCAACACTAAAATTTCATGCAAAGACCATCGTTTCAAATTTTGGAATTCTGCGGCACGTGAGAACGTTTATCATTTGGTTTATCATTTGGTTTATGAATGGTTTAAAAAGGAGTTGTCTATAATGCGACTTTTTGGAGATTCTAGTGACGGAATCCGGCGGAAGAAATGAGGTTAAGTCTTCATTTTTAGTAGTTAAAATGGTTTTTTAACTGTGTATTTGGATTCAGCGCCCTGAAAAACCCCTGGGAGCCATTGATTGTGCAGAAAGTAACTATCAAACTTGGGATTCCAATAAATTGCTGCCGGATTTTGACCGGAAAAATCCGCCAGAAAGGCTTTCAAAAAGTCGGGTTATAGACTACTACGTTTAAAAATTGAAGTATTCACCGAAAAAAATGAACGTTGTGAGTCCTAATTTTTTTATTATGTTTCTATGATTTCATTGCCACTTGAGTAAACTTGCATGTTGTTGGCATACAGCAGTATGCAGATTAGTTTTTTAAAAATATTCGTTTACCAAGTCTTCGTTGTTTTTTTTTAACTGCAGCGCTAGATTTCCATTGGCTGCGTTTCTCAAATCTTCTCACACATGTTAAAGAATATAAAGTCTAACCTGCAACACTAAATTCCCGCTTGCGTCTCTCGATTCCGGAGATTCTTACATGTGAAAAGCGTAGATTCCGGAGATTCTTGCATGTGAAAAGCGTAGATTCTGGAGATTCTTACATGTGAAAAGGGTAGATTCCGGAGATTAGATTCTTACATGTGAAAAGCGTAGATTCTGGAGATTCTTACATGTGAAAAGCGTAGATTCCGGAGATTCTTTATTTTTTGGGAAATGAGTTTTTGTTTTATGTGTTTTTCACTAATTAATTAAGGAGTTGTTTATAATGCGATTTTTTGGAGATTCCGGTGACGGAATCCGGCGGAAGAAATGAGGTTAAATCTTGATTTTTAGTAGTTAAAATGGTTTTTACACTGCATATTTGGATTCAGCGCCCTGAAAAACCCCTGGGAGCCATTGACTGTGCAGAAACTAGCTATCAAACTTGGGATTGCAATGAATTGTTGCCGGATTTTGGCCGTAAAAATCCGCCGAAAAGGCTTTCAAAAAGTCGCGTTATAGACTATTGCATTAATTAATCACTGGGTTTGATAAGGGAGAGGGATAACTAGATCGCTGTGTTTGATAAGGTAGAGGGTTGAGCAAGGATTAAATTTGAATTAATTATTAAATGAAAATTAAATTCTAGGTTATTTAGATTATTAAATTCCAAGTTATTTCACATTGAATGATAATGAACCATAATCAAGGTAGGTTTAGGGGATGGGGCCCTTGGTGCTATTAGAAACTTGTGCCACCCTTCTCTGGGCATCAAGAGTTAAATCATTGTGAAGTACACCATCTTTTTGAGAGGAATGACCATCTCAAAAGAATGACCATCACAAGGTGGTGAATTTGGATGGGGTAGTATTGGTAATGAAACATATTTGTAAAGGAATTATGAAGGACGTGGGTATAGAGAGTAGCATAATTTAGAAGATATTGATATGGAGAATTAGTGGTACATGTGTTATTGGCATATTGTACTTATTTTTTTTGGTATGATTGTAAATATTTAAAATTTTATAAGTTATTAGCACTTTTTGTACATTTAGTGAGAGAGGTTCTTATGGTATGATAGAATTTTCAGTTTTATAAGTGATAGAATTGACTTTTCACTAATTTTAGGTAAAGTGTTTATCAATTTCTTTAGGTGTGAATAGGTGATTGGTTATGTGGACCTTATATCTAGGGTATTCTTTAGCTTTAAGGTTGGTTGAAGTTAAGCAAATCTTGAAACTATATTGTTCATGTTAGCATTATCACTTTTTTCCTTTTTCTTGTGAAGCTTGTTATAACAATCTTATTTGGCGAAAATAGAATACTCCTTGATACCTGGTCAGAGGTGCCTTTTTCCATGTAGTACTTTTCTCATCACTCTAGCTACAACTCTTTTTCTTTTTTCTAGTTTCTATTTTCCTCATTCCCCTATGTTATTATCTATGTAAATTTTAGTTTTGTGTTGCTCCTTAAAGATGCTCCTAGCTCTATATATTTTCTCTCTAGCTTGTATCAACTCTATCCTCACCATGGTTTCACTTTTCTATAGGTCTAAATTCACTATGCTTGGCACTCTAATGAGATATTTTCTCCCTTTTAGGATACTTTCCAAGTTGTTATATATTATCTTTAGATCTTTAGGCTTTTGTCACTATGGTTAGGCTTAGTTTCCCTAAAGGTCGAAGGGGTAGAAAAAACAATCCCCTTCCATTTAGCTCGCAAGCTCAACACTCAACAAAATGCTCTGTTGCAGTTTATGTTCACTCAACTCCACTGGAAATTAGAGCAAAGATTCATGAGACTGGGAGAGAAACAAGGTTTGAGTGTTGATTTATCATTAATATAGAGGTGGATGTTGAAGTTGTGAGGTGGGTACCAAAGATAGGGAATACCAAAACTTGTCACACTACATATATGCAAATAAATAACATCTAATAGAAATTGAAAACTATCATAGAAAAAGTCCTAATAGTGCACTTGTATTGATAAAATGCAAAGACAAACAAAGAATCTTCTTGAGAAACTCTCCATCTTGAAAAAGAAAGTTGCACATCTAAACTTTTTAACGTCTAATGAAGAGGCCTACCATCTAAATACATGGTTTCTTTTTTTTTTTTTTAATATCTTTTACTAACAACATTTCAAACCTAGCTATAAACACTTCTTAAATAATTTGTTAAACATTTGTTTAGTAGTAAAAAAATAGATATGCTAAGATTATTTTTTTTTACAAGTTTGTTTTTATGCATGGTCTAAAGCTTTATTGTTATTTTATTGATTTGATTTCCTTAAAAACACATCAATAAAAATGACAATTATAGATATTTTTCAATCTCAACTTAATACAAATTTTAGTTAATCATAAAAAGACGTTATTTACATGATCTTAACCTAAAAAAAATTAATATAATTTATAACAAACATTATCTATATTATCTCACTAAATAAATTAATTAATAATATGAATTGGAAAAATTATATATATTTTTATATATAATATATATATATATATATATATATAAATATATATCCTGCAACTTACAACAATGATGATATGAAGAATATCTATGGAATCGTAGTTGAGATTGTATTGACTGATTCACTGGAAAAGACATTTTTTTTATAAGTTAGACTAAACCAATAAAAATATATAAAACAATTTAAATCTAACATAAATTTTATATTATTTATATTATGTGAATTATCTTTATATAAGGAATATTGAAAAAATATATAAAACAATTTAAATATAATATAATTATTGTATTATTTCTTTGTATTAGATTTAAAGTAATATAGTGTTTTTTTTGTTATTCACATGGAAAGTAGATATTGTGTTAGCTAGTAATGAAATGATTTGGTCACAAAGGTTCATGGAGGAATTGGGAAAGGCACTGGAGAATATTAAGTTGTATAGTGGTAGTGAGAGTGGAGAATATTAAGTTGTATAGTGGTAGTGAGAGTGCCACTTATGTTGTAAAAACTTAGCTTTTCAATCTAAGACTAAGCATGTATATCTTAGGTACCATTTCATGTGTGAATTTGGAAGAGGGATAGTTGAAGTTGGAAAGATATATACTAGTAAAAATCCTTTAAACATGTTAATTAAGGAAATAGCCAAGGAAAAACTAGGTTTCTACTCCAATTCGTCTTCAATCATGATGATGAAAATGAGAAACTAGCCAAGTCTAAAGTTGAAGGATAATCCAACAATTGCAATAGTAATGGATTTGTTACAATCAGTCTCCATATGGGAGATTGTTAGTTGTGGAGCCTGATAATTTTCATGATTTCAAGGTGTTACTTTTATTGTGTTTAGATTTCTTCGCTAAGCCTATATTCTCTCAATACTTCCCTCTGTTAGTGATTTTTATACAAAGATTCAACAAGATTCCTCAACAATTTCATATAACCCTTTAGCGCATATTGATATTCCCTAACAAAAGAAGTACTTCACGTCTCCACATGAGTTGCTACATATAAAAAGGATTTTCCCCTTACCTTATGCTTAAAGTCACAATCTTAGAATCCATGTGCAACTATGGATTCCTTTCACAAGTTTCTTTGGTTCACAAACACAACACTCTGCAAGTTGCATACCACACAATATCTACTCATCTAAATTCCACTTCTTTGCTCCCTCTCCCACATGAACATTGCCATTTTCTTTTCTAATTCCATGCACTTTGCTAGTATGAGAATTTAAGCCCTTTACTTGGGCTATGTGGTCAATCTAAATTCCTAGAATGTGTATGTAGCCCATACCTCTAGAGAAATTTAGTATGACTCTCATTCCTTCTCATAACTGCTAGTAGTTGGGTAATTCAATCTCACGTAAAAAATCAGAACATTTAATTCAAGTAAGATAAGGAACATCCCAAAATCCCCATTACAACTTCCCCTCTCAGACATCAAGATCTGTGTTAGCTACTATCTTCTTCAACTATAGCAATATATTAAATAAAGATTAATATTTACAATAATTGAAATCCAGAAAAATATACATGTTAGTCATGTGGGAATTATTAGTCTTTATTACCTATTAGAATATTTTTAAATTAAAAGGGGATTTTACACACGGTGTGTGTTGGGCGGGTTTTCACTTTACATAATATCAAAAATTCCTATTGTTCACTTTACATAATATCAAAAATTCCTATGGTTCATTCTTCTTTGAAGCGATACAACACTTAGTGTTGTAATATTGTCTTTGATATCATTTTCTAATGTTCACAATTTATAATAGGCTAAAATTAAAAATAAACTCTTATAAATTTGTTTTATTTTATTTGCTATGAAATAATTCCTTGAAAAAGTCTAAAATTTTGAAGATTTATTTGTCTTTGGCTTTTAGAAAAGAATTTAGTTAGACTATTTATATTTCTAATCTAAATTGTTGTGTTAAGTCTAGGTTGAGCACAAAAGGTATTACGCATCACCCTCATAATTGGTTGTAATGATGCTCTTCCCTACAAAAGTAATAGAATAATATTTGCATTAAAAATTTAAAAGAAATGAACCATTAATCAAATACTTCAATTCTCACCCTAATTTTACATCAACTTTATATAGAGATAAAATAATTGAAACTATAAAAAATAATTTAATTTTTAGTATGAGGAAGATATGTAATTTCTTCACTAATATATGGAGTTGATAGAACATGATGTGTAATTCATTTTATGTTCAATTTACATATAACATTTAAAACAAAAAAAATAGTTTAGTGTCATTCATAAGTAAAATATGTCAATGTCCATATTAAAGAAAAATGAAGTTGATAATATGCATAATTTAGATTTTAAAAAAAATTATATTTTCACTTTTGTGTACTTTATTTCATTCTTAAGATAAAATTGATATATAATATGCATGTTGAGTAAAATATTTTAATGTCAAACATACATCTATATAAAAATAAAGAGTGAGAACATTCTTATTCCATTAATAGATTTCTTTGTAATTCAAGATAGAAGGGAGATTTGTAAATCTTTCCATGTTTATTTTGAATTTGATATATAATATTTAGAAAAATAATAATAATAAAAATAATTAATTTTATGCATACATGAAAAAAATTAATAACAAAAATATTCAATCTCACTCAATATATAGAGAGATTATATCCTATGGATATATGTTTTGTAGTTTAGAGTATGATGAGCAGGTATTAACATTTTAATGTGACGAATGGGAAACATAAAATATATATGAATGTCAGCGAAATATATATATCATATAAAACTAGTAAAAATGAAAAGTTTCTTATAATTAAAACATTTGATTAATGTTACTCAAAACCAGCATAGATTTATCTGATTCTAGATCTATTCATAATTGGAAGGAATCAAATCTCTCAAGAGCCAATATTTATCTCAAATTTTGGGCTAAAAAAAAAAATATCTTAAGAAATTTGATCATCTCAACCTTTTACCTTTTGAAATTAAATGAATTTATACTAGTTATAATTCAAAGTAGTACTACTATATATATATATAGAGAGAGAGAGAGAGAATGTGTGAGGTTTTTTGGAAACCTTTCAGGTGGGTGTTTGGGTCTAATTTCTCTAAAATCACGCAGGAGTTTATTGAAATCACAAGCTCTGATGAGTAATCCTTGCACAATCAAAGTGTCTTCAGAATTTTTCAGGGTACTGAATCCATATATACAATCAAAAAACCAGTTTAAATCACACAAATCAAAATTTCACCTCAAATTTTCTCCAGATTCCAACACCAAAAAATCCAAAATTCACACTAAAAATAATGCCAAAAACATTATATATGCGACAGATCAATTACAATCAGAGAGAATAGTACACATAAACATCACATTATAGTTGATGGACTCACGCCAAATACCATCGGATAAGACGGCGAGATCCACTCTTACAAGGGCGAAGATCGATCCAAAAATCAACCAAACACAAACACTCCAGTTGAATAATGGACGGATTTCTGATTCGGACTCCACACACCACAGAACACGTTTAAAGCTAGACATAACCATAACACCGACCTTGAAATTTTGGAGAGACTAACATTCCGTACTCCAATTATTAGAAAAGTGGGTAGTCTTACCTCGGACTCAGGCAGTGTCTAACCCCGACCTTACACATCACACTAACTAATACTGATGGTCTTCTACCCATATTTATAAGAGTATTAAGGAATGCTTGCTATCTTCCTTGAAATACCTTTCCATATCCTCATACGCATCTAGGATGCTTTCCAGACCGTGCTTTCCAGCTTGGATTCTTAATGGTACTTCATCTGAATGAATAATTTTCCAAAACGTTCCTTGGGATCCCTGCCCCCATGATACACATTCTGGCCATCCTTTACTTATAGCTTCCCAGATCTTTTCAGATCTTAAGAAACCAACATACTTCATCAGTGACCACAGGTGCATGCAAAGCATTGCTTTTGCTTCTCCACTAAGCTCATAAATTTCTCCTTCTTCGGCCCACTTTTCGTTCAAGATTCTTTTCCCTTGAAGAACTTCTAACTGTAACTTGTCATCGGCAGAGAAGGACTTCATTTCTCCGTATCTTCTCAATATTCCACATTTTTGTCTAGGTTCTGGTGCTTCTACCAAAGCGACAAGGCTTGCTTTGGGTGGAATAGTCATTGTTTTGTTTCTCATTTTAACGATTCTTTTCACTCTGATTTGAAGTTCTTTGTCTCTTGTAAAGACACTCCCTATATGTTGGAGGAACGACCCCAAGGCTTCAGGAGAACGTTTCCAGTAGAACAGATACTGAGATGACGCAGAATCTAACGGAAAGTATTCTGGATTCATAATGAAGTCCATCATATGTTTTATTATAATATCACTTCCTCTCTGCAAGCACTGTTTATATTCTCCAGATATTATAGCAGGATTGTTCTCTACTATCTTCATAGCATGCTGGCATTCCGCATATAAACCTTTGATGAGGTGTCTGCTCCAATAATCTGTAGGCGTTGGAAGTGATACATCTGCTGCCGCAGAGTTTGCCACTCCTACAGTAGGAGCTAATGTTTTCCTTCTGATCTTAATTTCTTTGTCCCCTGTGAAGACAGTCTCTATCTGTTGGAGAAACTTTGTTATGAAATAAGGGGCATCTTTCGAATTTAACGTATACGCGCCTGAGCCACATTGTGGCTTAAAATAAGTTTTATTTATGATCAACTCTATCATTTTTTCAATTATAGATTCTCTTCCTCGTTGCAAGCAATGCCTGTATCTTTCATCTAATACAGGAGTGGCTTCAGATATGAAGTTCATAGCACGCTGACAATCATCATATATACCTTTGATGAATGTATCATCCCAATCGTATGTAGCCCTTGGAAGCACCGGTATCTCTGTCCCCATCCCAAAACACTATCTCGAGACAAAACTTCGATCCTGAAGACCAGAAATATAACCGCTAAAAGGATTTCACCGATCCAATGAAATTTTCCTATAAAAGAAAGGGTATATTATTTCTGCAACTGTCTGGGCTTTATGAGATGATAATATTGCATTACCTGATAAAACAAAAAACCCTTACCCAGGATTTATCAAGGTTAGAATGGGGCATGGACTTTCTGCCAGATACAAATACTAGTCAAATTTTTTACCACGGAGTGTTACCTGAAATCTCTTTTCAATATCATCAAACCATGTTTACCACCAACCCCAAAACGTCATGCTTTTAAATATCATGACAGCATTTGGACAGAAATCCACAGAATATATGAGTACTGTAATGACCTCATAAATACCTGTTACATCGCCATCTCCAGAGAGCGCAGCAAGATCGACACTTCGGATTGCGAAGATCACGATCAACACATCGCAGAAACTTGAACTACCTACTCCCATTTCATCGTCGGTCGGTATTATATAAGTCTCGGACGGATTTCATATCCAGATTAACGCTCAACATAAATTTAGATACTATATCAAGTTCACACGTGTACGGCTGATGTTTAGTGCAAGGACGATTAAGTAGCGTCAAAGGCATTCTCGAGTACACCTTCGTGCGTTCATGGTGATAAACTTCAAACGAAGCCGATTTTTTTTATGGTAAATGGTTAAAACATTCTGGACTACACCTTCTTGCGTTCATGGTGATAAACTTCAAACGAATCCGAATTTTTAATGGTAAATGGTTAAAAGAAAGAGTGGGATTCAGGTATTCTTTTAAAATTTATTAAAAATAGAACATTTGGATGGAAAAGTGATATTAAACCATACATTTTTAATTTATTTGAAAAAATAGACTTACAAGAGAAGAACCAGTATGGTCTTGGAATAGGTTATATATGTAAGAATAATTCGGAGGAAAACGAATATTTATTTTTACATTCTATTAACATTTGGAAACACTTCACCAATAAGAGCCATATTCTATTTACTCAGTTTGATACAATTGAGAAGTGCTTAAAATGGTGGAGCACTCAGAGTAAAAGCAGGGGATTGCTAGTTTTGGTTATTTTCTGCGAAATTTGGAAAGATCATCTGATTTTTGGTTTCAGTAGATGGGGGAAAACTTAATCTATGAATCCATAGAACAGTGAGTGGTATTTGACCTTATATCTAGGGTATTCTTAAGCTTTAAGGTTTGTTGAAGTCTATAAGCAAATCTTGAAACTATATTGTTCATGTTAGCATTATCACTTTTTTCCTTTTTCTTGTGAAGCTTGTTATAACAATTTTATTTGGCGAAAATAGAATACTCCTTGATACCTGGTCGGAGGTGCCTTTTTCCATGTAGTACTTTTCTCATCACTCTAGCTGCAACTCTTTTTCTTTTTTCTAGTTTCAATTTTCCTCATTCCCCTCTATTATTATCTATGTCAATTTTGGTTTTGTGTTGCTCCTTAAGGATGCTCCTAGGTCTATATATTTTCTCTCTAGCATAAATCAAATTGCCTCTATCCTCACCATGGTTTCACTTTTCTATAGGTCTAAATTCACTATGCTTGGCACTCTAATGAGATGTTTTCTCCCTTCTAGGATACTTTCCAAGTTGTTATATATTATCTTTAGATCTTTAGGCTTTAGTCACTATGGTTAGGCATAGCTTCCCTAAAGGTCGAAGGGGTAGAAGAAACAATCCCCTTCCCTTTAGCTCGCAAGCTCAACACTCAACAAAATGCTCTGTTGTAGTTTATGTTCACTCAACTCCACCGGAAATCAGAGCAAAGATTCATGAGACTGGGATAGAAGCAAGATTTGAGTGTTGATTTATCATTTATATAAAGGTGGAGGTTGAAGTTGCGAGTTGGGTACCAAATACAGGGAATACCAAAACTTGTCACACTACATATATGCAAATAATAAACATCTAATAGAAATTGAAAACTATCATAGAAAAAGTCCTAATAGAGCACTCGCTTTGATAAAATGCAAAGACAAACAAAGAATCTTCTTGAGAAACTCTCCATCGTGAGAAAGAAAATTGCATATCTAAACTTTTTAACATCTAATAAAGAAACCTACCATCTAAATATATGGTTTCTTTTTTTTTTTTAATATCTTTTACTAACAACATTTCAAACCCAGCGATAAACACTTATTAAATAATTTATTAAGCATTTGTTTAGTAGTAAAAAAGTAGATATGCTAAGATTGAATTTTTTTACAAGTTTGTTTTTAAGCATGGTCTATAAACACTTATTAAATAATTTATTAAGCATTTGTTTAGTAGTAAAAAAGAAGATATGCTAAGATTGAATTTTTTTACAAGTTTGTTTTTAAGCATGGTCTAACGCTTTATTGTTATTCTATTGATTTGATTTCCTTAAAAACCCATCAATAAAAATGGCTAAATTATATATATTTTTCAATTTCAAATTAATATAAATTTTACTTAATCTTAAAAAAACTTTATTTACATGGTTTTAACCAAAAAAATAATATAATT
>APFE031327463.1:10385-23002 GCA_000404065.3 Pinus taeda
AATAATAAATAACAACAAAATAATAAATAACAATACTAAAGCTCTAAATAAATATAAATAAAAATAAACAAAAAAATGGAAAAAATTAGTAAAGCTATAAAAAAAAAAAAAAACAACAACGACAACAACAACAAGAAAGCAGTAAAAATCAGTAAAGCTATCAAAAAGTAAAAACAAAAGAAATAAAACAAGAAAGTAGTAAAGTTGCATGTTGACACATGGAGTGTGTCCATGTGGTTCCCCTTCCAATATTTGCTCCATTTAATATATGGTGAGGAAGATGAGAGGCATTCCATCATCCATTCTTTTGGGAGAATATGTTGTGAGACAAAGGATTCACTAGCAATAATACGTTGATTGAGGGCTCGGGGGTGGCCAGTTGTAGCAAGATTTTGTACAATTGAGCCTACGGTTGGGTGGAGAGTTGTCCCCAAGACTTTGTTGCAGTTAACAGAATTCAACTAACATTCAACCCTAAATTCATAAGTGAGAAACATCATTGCCACAAGTAAGTTGTCTCTACTCATATTTTTGAAATTTAATGTTAATTAGTTGATAAATTGTGTGTTGATTATAAATCACATGATTAATCTAATTAATTACATGTTTTTATTTCGGGGATGTTACATATGGTATCAGAGCTAGGTTCAACTCTTAGGGCCTATAGACATTTTAATCTAGAAAACTTCAATCTAAATGATTTAAAAAAAAAAAAATTACAGTCACATCCTAATGATTCTATCCACTTAAAAGGGAATATTATAGCCACAATATATATACCCAAAAGAGAGTTTGAACGCTATAACCTGTTGCAAGGAAAGCGAAGACTGTCAGCTTTCATTGATTTTTGGCACATTCAACCAAGCCATCAGAATTTAGGGAATAATTGTTTGCTTTTTAATATCTAGGAAATTGTTCGGTTGAGAATCTTCATAATATATAAATAATACTCAACTCATTTCATTCTCTTTTTTTTGTGAATCTAGCTGGTTTTTTGGGTTGGTTTTTTAGAGGAAAGGTTTTAAAGAAAAACTGGATTATTGTAAAATCAACTAAAGGATAAAATGGAACTCTAATTTTCGATATGATTTCTATAATTCTAACTAGATTTAGATAAAGTAGAACTCTAATTTTCAATATAATTTCTATAATTCTTTCTGGATTTAGAGTTGTTTTTACCTGGAAAAATGGGACGATATGAGTCACCCTTGTCCCACAAGTTCGAGTCAATAACCTTAATTTTGGGAATCAACTTAAATGTTGACAATGCAACATTTTTAATATTATATTATATTATTATTTATTATTATTATTATTATTATGATTATTATTATTAAGGGACATTACACCACTGCCTTCCCCTCTGCCTCCTGTACGGGATTCTGATCCCAAGATCATAAGAGTGTCTCGTTTGCCTTGCTGGAAGACCGGAGGTTCCTCTTCGTCTTCAATAACTTTTGCAAGACCTTCTAGTGTGGCAAGGACTGCTTCTTCCACCGATGATACAAAAACTCTTGTAGGAGTGGCTTTCGGCTTCCCTTATGTATATGGAAGATGTTGTATGCCTGGGATCAGTCTGACTGCTTTCGCAAACTGGTGGGTGATGGGATGGATGGAGCGAAGGTGATGATATAGAATCTCATGTTCAATCTTGGGATGTGAGGAGTAACCAACTGCAGAGTCATGCGTAGGTGAGAGGGAGTGTGATTTACTGCCTTAACTAGATGGTTGATGAATGAGTGTGAGAGGATGTTCAGCCATATACAACTGGCTACGCTCCTTCTAGTGCTAGAAATGTTGATAGTGCTAGACCCACCAACATGTTGAAAAAAGCAACAAGAAATGCTAAAAATAACATTGCTAAAGATATCATTTCAGGATATATTCCAATTTTGATTTGTCCTTGAATCAAAATTGAGAATTAAAATTTGAATTTAACCTCACTAGCTGTTTGAAAAATAATTAACTAATTCATCTTGAGTTAATTAGTTGGTGAAAATCAGACATGAAGTCTTTGTGAAGACATGCAACAGTTATCCCTTTGATTGAGGAAGTTATCCCTTAATTAAGGAGATAAGGATAAGTTGTATTTGTGTTGTAATTAGTTACCTCAGTTAACTGAGTTAAGTCTAGTTAGATATATCGATATATTAATGTTAGTAAATTCATATTATTTTTAAATAATATTAATATATTTTAAAAAATAGTCTTTCGGATTAATCACATTGTAAGAATTAGGTCGACTTTTCGAACCGACTAATGCAGTTCATCCTCAAGGCAAAGTGAGAAGTCAGACAATCTGAGAGAATAAATAGCATGGATGCATCATTGTTCAGTGTTAGCCGTTCAAAATTAGCACTTGGTGAGATAAAATTATTTAGGAGTAGTTAGCTAATATTTAGTTGGAAATTAGTCGTTATGTAATAATTAATTATTTATTATCAAAATTATCAAAATATATTAATTTAAATAACAATATAATCTAAGAAAAATAATATTATAAACTAGGGTCGACATAGTCAATGTAAAATAGGAAAAAAAACTAACCATTACCATAATAAAGTAAATAATAATATTAGTAAATTTATCCCATCACCGGTAACGAATGCTCTAGGGATGCAGCCTCTGACCATTGATTGACTCATTATGAAACTCTCTTACTAATCTCTATCATGTTTCTCTACAAATGTGTAAAAAGCAGAACCATGAGCACACTTAATCCCAGTCAATGCGCAGAGTATGAACTGTACAAACTCAATTGATGCAGTGACCGGTGACTTAAGTAACTTTTATATATATATATAATATATATTATATATAACTTAACTAACAATAAATAAAACAATAGATTTAAATTAACCAATATTTAAATTCAATTTAAAAAATAATAAAGAGTATAACCATATTAATAAAATTTAATTTGCAAATATATAAAAATATTCAAATAAGCCTCTCTTGGCCTGAATTTGAATTGGTCATAGTCAGTGCGGGAGGTCATGGCTCTTGCCAGGTTTATAACCATCCCCCGGTGTCGTGGCCAGTATGGACTATGATTCCGTCCGATCTGTGAACCCTCTCCCATCTTGCTTAACCTGTAACCCTTTGCAGACCTCCGTTCTCCACTACGTCCACTTCATTAAGCGTTGACCCTTCCAAACTTGGTGTTGTTTCCTCCTTTGCCGATTGTGTTGTTTCCTCCTTTGCCGATTGTGTTTCAATGTCTTCAGACCCCTTGGTAACAGCTCTGGGCTTAACGCTATCGGTTTCCCCTCCATGTGTCTCCCTGCATTTAAGTCTTATTAACCGGAGTAACTTTGGTAATAAACAAAATAAATTTCATTATTTGAATATAAAAATAATAATAATAGTAGGGTAGTCAACTCGTTTATTTTTTCCTTTCGTTTCCCCTCACAACGTGGTAATAAACATAATAAATTTAATTATTTTGTAAAAAAAAACCCCCTAGTTTAAAATTTTATTTATTTTGAAAATAAAATAATAATAATAGTATTAGGGTAGTCAATTTGTTTGTTTTCTTCTTTTCCATCTCATTTATAGTCTTATGGAGAAGGGCTTAAATTTTTCTCTTGCTCCTAAAAAAATATGGGTGGAAGGAATTATGTGTGACATTGAGTTTGGGATTATGGGCTTACCAGTTAATACTAAGGAAATAATAAGACAAGACTCCGTTGTTGCTTTTAGGAAAGCAAAGCCCCCCAGAACAACATTAGCAAGGAAGAGTTTGATGCCCTCAAATCTTTGCACAGGAACAATGCATCGTTGTCCTGAATGTCGATAAGGGTGGGGTTGTAGCAATTCTCGATAAGGAGGATTACCGTAAGAAGATGTTGGATCACCTTTCTAACAACGAGAGCTACATAAAACTTAATAAGAATCCCTTGAAGATGATCTCTAGAAAAATTGTTTTAGCTATAAAATCTAGGAGCATTGTTGGCTCCTTTAGCCACAATCTCATCGAGAGTAGCCCTATCACAACTAGGATCTATAGAATTCCAAAGATCCATAAGGATGCGCCTCCCCTGAGACCCATTGTCAACACCATATGAGAGCCAACCTATCTTCTAGCTAAATATTTAGCCTTGAAGCTTAAACCCCTTGTTGGCCTTACAGAGTCATTTGTCAAAGACTCTTCATCATTTGTTAATGAGTTAAGGGACATGAAGTTTGATCCTGAAGACCACATTGTTAGTTTCGATGTGGTTTCCCTTTACACTAACATCCCTATCAAGGAGGCCCTTGAGGTCATCAATCACCTCACATATCCCGATACTTCTAAATTAGTCAATATTTGTCTGGCTTCTACTTTCCCCTGCTTTTAAGGGGAATTCTATGAACAAACCTGTGTTATTGCCATGGGCTCCCCCTTGTCTCCTATTGTAGTTAGTTTCTTTCTGGAAAACTTTGAATCCAAAGCTTTGGCCTCGTCTCGATTCAAGCCCGAGCTATGGAAAAGATCTGTGGATGACACCTGCGTCATATGGCCTCATGGTCAGGATAAGTTAGATCTCTTTTTCGAACATCTCAACAATCAATCTAACTCCATAAAGTTTACTATGGAGCAGGAAGTTGATGGTTGCTTGTCTTTCCTTAATGTCCTTATTTCGAAGAAGGATGATCTGTCTTTCTCCCACCATGTATTTCAGAAGAAAACTCATATTAAGAAGTATCTTCATGCCAAGTCACATCATTTCCCTACTCAAAAGCTAGGTGTTCTCAACACATTACCTAATTGTGCATTGAGAATTTCTAATGAAAACCACCTTTTTAAACAGAAAACACATCTCCTTAATTTTTTTGTTAATAATGGATATAATAGGCACCGGGTTCTTAAAGCTTTCCTTAAAGCTAGAAAAGGTCCTAAGGTTAAGAAAGATCTCAAGGCTCAGATTTCAAGGGTGCATATCCCTTTCATCTGACGGACCTTAGACAAGATTGTGAAAATCGTGAGGAAGCATAATGTTTCTTCAACCTTTAGACCCCTCAACACCATTCGAAGCTCCTTAAAATATGTAAAAGACCTAGTGGACCCCAAGGATATGAAAGGTGTATATGTTATCCCATGTTCTTGTGGAACCCCCTATATTTGTGAAACAAGCCGCTCTATAAATCAGAAGATTCTTGAGCACGTAATCGATATTAGGCATGGGAGGACCCGCTCTTCAGCTTTGGTGAAACATGTGGAAAATACAAAGCATCATAGATGCAATGATGAGGCCTCAATTATTGCAAGGATTACTCATTTTCATGACCATAAGTTTAGGGAGGCCATAGAAACCTAGTAATCTAAACAGGGACAACGACTGGAAAATTAGCAGTTGCCCTTTCCTCTTAGCAAATTTCCCTTTCTTATCTCATTTGGTTGTATCAATTTCTATTATTCCCCATTTTTATTTTTATTTTCATATTTAATTTTATCTCCTTCATTCTTAAAAAAAAAATAGAAATAAAATAATTTTTATTTCTCTTTTTGTTCTCTATGTTGGTCTCTTATAATTTCTCCCGTAAAGTTTATTGCTTCCTCTTTGTTCCCTTACTTTGTGTTAATTGATTTCTTCCTTTTCCTTTTATATTTTTTTATTTCATTTCATTTAATTTAATTTATTTTTTATATTTACATTCAACATTTGACTTTGGTAATCTCTAATATATTTTACGAATTCTTTTTAATTAAACCTTAAAATAATAATAACAACAGAGCATCTAGATCATTTGCAACAACACCTGGCGGCTATCTTCCACACTGCACTCCCACAATACCTTCAACAGACTCAAAATCTCTATGTCTCTATTATAGGGCGTCAATACCTCTTAGTGCCATTCGGCTAGCAAGGAATCCAATCGACCTTCTCACCTCAGCCTCACTACTTTTTTAACCATTACTTACGAATTGTGCACGCATCCATTACCACGATACTCCATGCAATCGACCATACCTCTCATTCGTTAAGCCTTGAGCCAGCAACTGAAACCCAAAACAACACCCAAGCTAGCTCTTTTCGGACCCCCTTGTGTAGAGATCTCTTGGTCGCCCGCGAGTAGCTAGTTTCTTCCACAGATCTACCTTAATCCCTAGAGCCACAAAACTCAACCTTGGTAATAGTTTTGGATCACGTTTCCAAGTTAATATCAAAATTTTATTGGGGATTCTTCCACAGGCTTTCGCAATCCGTGCATGGGAAGAGGTATTCTTCCATGGTGAATATAAAAATTTTGGTATATTAAAATTGTAGAGATCATTAAATATTCGCGTGAGATCGACTTTGATCCAGATGACACACATCTTCATGAAGATAGTTGTTGGCTCAGTTGCTTCTGCCTGTGGGGGGCAAGCTCCTACCCATATCGTCAGTGAAGCCCCAGCTCCCACTGTTTAGGTGGTCCAGGCCTCACTCGATGAGGCTTTGAAGTTTTATGAAAGTGACATAATCTATCGGTCCAATGGTTTTTGGCTGCAGCTAACAACTCTCCACAATTGAATCTCGGAGATATGGAAGCCTGTCATTTCTGATGAAATTAATATCTACCCTTGTGCTAGGGGTTTCTTTATAGTAGATTTTGAAAACCTTGAAAGCAGGGAATGTATTCTAGATTATGGCCCTTGTTTTTGGGAAAGCACATGCCTATTCATGAAGCCATGGAACCCATCATTCAATCCCTCAACAACAGTCATAACCTCAGCACCAGTTTGGGTGAGATTGCCAAACCTACCCTCGCATCTCTCAAATTTATCCTTGCTAAAAGCCATTGGAAATGCTATTGGGAAATTTTACTGCAGGTGCCTAGAAACAGAGGAATATCACAGAACCACCTATGCATGCATCTATGTGGAAATGGAATTCAACACTAAATTCCTAGCTGAAATAAACCTAACAAGTAAAGACTATGTGTGGAACTAGAAACTCTATTATGAAAGTGTCCTCTTCAGATGTCAATCCTACTTTGAGATAGACCATCTAGCCAAAAAATTCCCAAAAGACTCCCAAAAAAATTATGCTAGAAAGAATCACAATAGATCTACATGGTGGGAAGGATCACAAAAAGAACATTACACTGTCGTCAAGGAGCAATACTCTCCAGAAAACTTTCAATCGCAGGAAATCAGACAAGAAAGAAACAACTCTCAAGACAAGTAGGGGGAAAGCCCCACCCAACAACAAAAAAGTGAACTCGACAACCCCTCAAGCATCAACAGTTATGAGGATTGGAATACCACACAAAATAAATCTTCATTTAACAGCAAATCAGATCTCCCAAACCAAACTTCTTCTCCTACTATCTTCAAAAAGACGAACACAACCGATCGTGAAGCTAAGACACCAATGTCCGAACCAGAAGAGATGAAGGAGATGAAAGATAAAGGAAGTTTGAAGACCGTAGAGAAAGAAAAGAAAGCTACAACACCAATCTCACCAAGAAAGACGAGAAGCCAGATAATTAAGAACTAAGAAAATTATAGGTCCAATAGACCAATTTGGTCTCAGTGGACGTTAACCACCGCCACCATCATCATCATCATCATCATATATATATATATATATTATATTTATATTATATATATATTATATTATAAGTTATATTTAGGTTAAAAATTGAGTTTAGGTTAAAAATTGAGTTAAAGTAATCTCGTAATTATGAATTGGATAATAATCTTATCATAATTCAAATTTATATATATATATATATATATTATATATATATATATATAATTTTTTTATTTCAAATTAGAAAGAAAATAATCTTTCTTCTAATTTTTGGCCGAGTCAAAAGTAAATATTTTATTGTAATTGTTGGAATGGTCTATCTTTCTATTTAACATGTTCTCATTGTCTTATCTTGACAAACTCCTTGACAAATAAATTTTAATGTAATTAACACGAAAAAAATTCTCAAAAATTAAATATGAATCACATAAGCCTAAATTCGATCATATACAAATATTATGAAAAACAATAAAATAACTAAACTTTATTATTATTTATTTGAATTTCTGACCTTCGTTATTATATTTTAACCAATACAAAAATTTCGTCATCTCCATAGTTAGGTATTTATTAAATGTTCTCCATAGTTTCTTTCACCTTTATAACTTTAACGTTTTAATTAAATGCAAAATTGATAATCGTTTGACTAAGTATTAAACCCTCTCTGTAGTTTCTGTCACCTCTGCAAATTTGTTTTGTAAAGTGAAAACTGCAACTCTGTATCCCATTTTATTTTACTAATCGAAATACTTTATTAAATGCAAGGTTGTAAACCTGTATAAATCCTACATATTTTATTAAACTCTAAATCAAATCCATTTTACTCTTGTGAATTTGTATTGACCATAGGAAAATAATTACCCAATTACTCCATTGTATGGGACAACACAAGTTGCAACTACAAGTGTTATAGAGGAGGTAATAAAATTAATAAAAATACACAATTTTAAAAATTATTTTTATTAAAGGGAATAAATGTACTATAATAATTAGTTTGTATCAATAAAATTATGATAAATCTGAAATTACACCATATAATAAATTTAGACCTAGGTTATATAATTAAGATAGTTTTAAAAAAAAATTGCATTTTTGTAAAAACAATTTTTTTTTTTAATGCAGTGGAACTTATGGTAGGATAGTTGAGAACCATATCTTATATAATTAAGATAGTTAAAAAAAATTGCATTTTTGTAAAAACAATTTTTTCAATGCAATGGAACCTATGGCAAGATAGTTGAAAACCAAAAAGGTGTGGATGAATTTAAAGAAAGGCATCAAAAAGTGGGAAACATTGATATAGAGGGAAGTTAAAATAGTACCACATGAGAAAATGAAAAAGCTTAACTGCAAAACGCAAAAGCACGACATTGGAACCATCTACACAAATGGAAATGAGAATATATGAGTTGAAATGGAAATTGTAAAAGGAACAATTAAACGATCAAAATCAAATGCAACAATTTAATACTAGACTTAAGAGAATATGAATGTTGATAACATCCATGGGATTATAAGCCATGGAAACCGCTAACCCTGCATTGAAGCAAGCTATGACTTAGGTAGTCCTCTAGGGTTCTCATTTGTTTGATCTCCAATAGAATGGTCGACTCTATTCGTGTGGGCTAAAAGGAAAGGGAAAATCATTTTGCTCTTCTAATACCCATCTCTCGCATGGCTTAAGGGCAAAACACACTCAATTTTCCAATCAAACACTTTGTCCATGATCAAATTAACAGAAAGCTTTGTGTACTCCGATGCCACAACCTCTCACATTCCTTAAAACACGCTTTGATACCCATTTCCTACAAAGCTCGAAGAAGGTTAGAACAAGTTCAAATAATTGTTTGATCACTTAGGTCATCGTTGGATTGACATACAAATTTTTGTACACCCACCTCGTAATTACTCCCTGGGGTGCCCTCAGAACATTTTTTACTTGCTCGTAAAATGTGTAAGATCCACTGATCCTTCTAGGTTGCCAATTGATGAGAATGTGCCTTCCTTGAGCATAGATGACGTGAGGGTTCAACTAATGTTAAGTTTTGGATTTGGATGCATCTCATCTAAGAGGGAAGAGGTTAAAATGTGTAAGTCCTTAAAAAATGAAATAACAAACATAGTGACACACCAAACACAAATATCATTATATATTTTTATTGATTTGACAATAGTTACATATATATAAATATATCACCAAATGGATATGGTGTAGGTGAATCTCATTAACTAAAAATAACTAGTGAAACTCACAACAATTAACACCTTGTACCACACCTATAAGCATTAATTCTAAGTCTCTCCCTTAATGCTTACATTACAAATATCAAAAATCAGAAATTACAATACTGAAATTAAACATTGATGTTTATCTAATCTGGTAATCATAGCACTTTCACCCACTTTGGCATCTCACACACTACGGTCTTTCTCCACCACAACTTCGAGCTTACCACTTGACCCATTTAAGATAAAACCGCTTCTAACCATCATTGTCATACTTGTAAAATTAACAATATTGACATACTTGGTTCGTCGGGGTTTTTGCAAGAAAAACATTCAAGTAACTCAATCAATCTATGGACATGCATCCATTTGTTGAATACATGGTCTTTCACCATATTCACTAGCTATTTAGGAAGACCATCTAGGTATTCATTGAATTGAAAAGTTAATTGTACAATATGACATCTTAAACACACACACGAAATAACTTGTAAACTGATGTTTCTTGCTCCACATGATGGGACCAATGTATAACATATTGTAAACATATGCAAATCAAAGATGTTCTTGTATCACCGTATGTCAGGCTAGGAAGTAACTCCATTTGGCAGAAAAATTGATTCATCCTATTCCATCAGGTATGTTAGTGTTATATACAAAAGGGTGTGACTGCTCAGTTCATCTCCTGATGACTGTTCACATTCCTAATTTAATTATTTACATAAATTCACCCAATCGTGAGGATTAGTTGTCAACATTCCCCCCCTTAATCTGAAGGGATGTTGGTGAGTCCAAGCATCGTTCTAAATCTTTCAAGCTTCTTTTCTCTTCCAAGCGCTTTGGTGAAGATGTCTGCAATTTGCTCATTTGTGGAACAATGATGGAGATGCATTGTTTTGGCCTCAACATGATGTCGGATCAGATGATATTTAGTATTGATGTGCTTTGTACGATCATGGAACTTTGGGTTCTTGGCCAACTTTATTGCAGAGGTGTTGTCAATCATGAGTGGAGTTGATTGTACTTGTTTTACCTGCAAATCTTCAAGAATTTTTCTGAGGCACACAATTTCTTTTGTTGCTTCAGCTGCTGCCACGTATTCTGCTTCTGTTGTGGAATTTGCTGGAACTAATTGTTTGCGTGATCTCCAGGAGACAGCTCCTGATCCAAGACTCATAGCATATCTTGAAGTAGATACTCCAGTTTCTTTGTCTCCATCGAAGTCTGAATCATAGTATCCAATCAAGCTGAAGTCGTCCACCTGTGTATACTTGATTCCAAGGTCTTGAGTTCCCTTCAAGTACCTTAGAACTCTTTTTGCAGCAGACCAATGTCCCTCACAAGGATTTTGCATAAACCTGGAGAGGATTCCAACAACAAATGAATGTCTGGTCTGGTAGTAGTGAGGTAGATGAGACTTCCTACAAGCTGTCTATACTTTGTTGCATCCTCAAATTCCTTTCCTTCAATAGATGTGAGCTTTAAGTTTTGTTCCATTGGAGTAGAAAGAGGATTGCACTCTGTCATGCCAAATCTGTTTAACAAATCTCCAATGTATTTCTTTTGAGGAAGAAATATGGATTTTGGATGTTGGGTTACTTCAATGCCAAGATAGTAATGAACATAGCCCAAATCAGTCATTTCAAAACTTTTCCCCAATTCCTTCTTTATGGATGCCATGTAGCTTTCATTGTTCCCTGTCATTAAAAGATCATCTACATATACCACAAGATATACAACTGTTTTGCCAACTTTCTTGACAAATAAAGTTGCATCATCAAGATCAAATTGATTGAAGTTGAGTTTCAGAAGATGCTCAGTTAGTTTTTCATACCAAGCTCGTGGTGCTTGTTTGAGGCCATACAAGGACTTCACAAGTTTGCATACTTTATGTTCATGTCCTTTCACAGCAAATCCTTTAGGCTGGGACATAAAAACATTATCTTTTATATATCCATTCAAGAAGGTAGTTTTTACATCCATTTGATGGACTTTCCAACCATTCTGAGCTGCTAGTACAAAGAGTGTCTAGATGGTGGCCCATTTTGTTGTGCGGGAAAAAGTTTCCTCATAATCGACCCCTTCCTTCTGTGCAAAACCTTTTGCCACAAGCCTAGCTTTGTGCTTGTCAAGTGAGCCACCAGCTTTGTACTTTTTCATGTAGAACCACTTGCAGCCAATTGGTTTGGTTCCAAATGGAGGATCAACCAGCTTCCAAGTGTCGTTCTTTATCAGGGCATCATACTCCTTTTGCATCGCTTCTTTCGATTCATCATGAGAAGCAGCTTTTTTAAAGGAAGTTGGTTCAAAATCTGTAGACAAGTTAAATTCACAATCATAAGAAACATCCATATCAACAGGTGAATTAGAGTCATCTACATCACCTCCATCTTGTCGGTTTGAAAAACTGGTTCCTGTTTTTCCAATTTCATCAAGATGAACACTTTCAAGTGTCTTTGTCAGCCACTTTGGGGGACCTTTCTGAGATGGTCCAGGATGCTTTGTTGATTGAGTTGGGACTGAATCAAGATTGAGTCTCCCAATTCTATCAATTACATCACTTAAAGCATCATCCGTTGTTGGAGTTTCAGTCGGGGGAGAGTGTTCCTTAGAAGAAGATTCCACATGTTGATCTAGAATAGGAATCCCCCCTTCAAGATGTGGAATTTGATTATCAAATCCTTGAAATGATTTCGTTTTTGCGAATATATCCAAGCGATCAAGTTTCCGCTCAACAACATTGTCAGATTTGGATGATTCAAGAAAAATTAAATCTCTAGAAACAACAAACTTTTTATTTGCTTCATCATAGAGGCGGTATGCTTTGGAGGTGTTTGAATACCCCAGGAAGATACACTTACGACTTCTAGCCCCAAGTTTGTTTCTATG
>APFE031327463.1:24884-38063 GCA_000404065.3 Pinus taeda
TTCAGGGGTTGTCTTCTTTCCAAAAGCTTTCTCTCTTTCAACAAACTTTTTCACAAGAGAGTCAAAGGTTATATCTTTTAGATTTCCATTTGCTTGCAATGACTCAAGATAATTGGAGTAAGTAGGATAAAGTGCCTTGAGAAAAGCAATAAGAGGAATATCCAATTCAACCTTAGTGGATTTGATATCATGCATTGTAGACTTTACTTCAGATGCAAGAGCAAGAGGAGATCATTATTTTTCAGTTCAAGAGTGAAGAGTTTAATCATGAGTTGAACGACTTCAAGTGCAGAATGTGAGTCATAGATTTCTTTCAGCTTTTGTAAAGCTTCAAAGGCAGTTGAATATGACGAAATATGGTGACTTACCTCTTCATTTACAGATGCTGCGATTAATGCATAAGCTTTGCTGTTCTTGTTTTCCCAAATGATGAGTTCTTTGTCTGAGGTAGGCTATATTGGGTTATTGTCTCCTTCTCCGACACACACTCCTTTCCACAACTCATTGAAGATGAGGGTGTGTTTTATCATCCGGGACCATTTAGGATAGTTCTCCTTGCCAGTGAGAACTATTCCTACCATGGAGATGATTGAATGCATTTTGTAAAAAAAACTTTACTTTTGCTGATAGAAAAATACTTCTGCCAATATACAGTAAAATTGTATTTAAAAGGGCATTCTTGAAGGGTATTATTGTCCAATAAGAATTAAAAGATAAGGTTTTCATGTACCCATTGAATCACTGTCATCACAACTTCAATACAGAGACAGAAAACGCCTTTCAAAAAATGTACACAACTACCAATAAAAAGCATTCAATGTATGCGCAGTATACAACATGGGATGCCCAATCCTTTCACATGAGTTTAAAATTTCACCAAAGTCCAGCTCCTTGCTTTTATTCCATGTTTCAGTTAAAGGCTCACCTGTCACACCCTGTTAGCCTGGCTAAAATTGCCAAGTTGTAATTTCTTTCACGTTCAACTTGCCTAAAAAATTTCATATGTACAACAACATCGAATAATGTCTGGAATAATTCTTATGTATAATGATAACTCAGCTGATCAAATTGTGGTACGCATTAATGAACCATATTACTCCTCGATCATAAAGCCCACGCCATCATTCTCGCTAAAGAAATGCGTTGTGTGATCCACCTCCCTATTGAGCAAGTTCACGTTATTTTCAAAAAAATACGAGATAGTCCCGGGCCAAAATGTAGCCTAGGGTTTTCGTGATAGCGTAGAGTTTCAAAAATTATTTGAAAGAGCAGGCAACGTTCAAAAATTATTTGAAAGAGCAGGCAACGTTCAAAAAGATATATCAGATTTTGATATCAGGCAGCGTTCAAAAAGACTATGACAGAGCGTTCATAACCAACATTAAAAATCTGTTCCATTTGGACACCATGAGAACAAAATCATGTGACTTTCGGTTGGCAAGGAGAAGAGCACCCAAAATGATGACGTTTGTGGCTACTGTGCCATTCAGAGCCTCGGAATGGAGTTTGCGAGTGTTCCTTAAATCTCAGGCAAATGCAAACGAATACAAATGTGAAGAGTGAAGAGTTTAATGTGCTGCGTAGCATTAAAAATCGTATATAAAAGAATGCAAACGAATGAAAATGTGAAGAGTGAAGAGTTTAATGTGTTGCGTAGCCTGCAGTATTGGCGTGCTGCGTAGGTTGCAGGAAACTTTGAAATTGAACGAACCAAGACTTGAAACTAGAATAGTGAGTAATCAGAATAGGTTCTGGTGGAGAGCGGTGAAGCAATTCATCCAATGGAGGTGGCAGGTGCAGTAACGCCCTGTTTACATGACAGCGCCCCTTTTTTGGAAACGTTTATGAATAGTCAGACAACGCTGGATAGTGGAGCAGTATGGGCAGTATGGATAGTGGGGCAGCTACCATGTCAGAAGCAGCTAATTTTATGGAGGAGCTACTCAGCGATATGGAGAGCAGATTGGGAGTTACAAGGGACACACAGGCTAAAAAGAGTTGGCTCTGATACCATGTCAGGCTAGGCAGTAACTCCATTTGGCAGAAAAACTGATCCATCCTATTCCATCAGGTATGTTATTGTTATATGCAAAAGGGTGTGACTGCTCAGTTCATCTCCTAATGATTCTTCACATTCTTAATTTAATTATTTACATAAATTCACCCAATTGTGAGGATTAGGTGTCAACACCGTATGCAGCAAAATCCACCAATTTTAATTATGTTACTATGCTCTATAATTTTGGTTCTTCATAATTCATTACAAGTAAAAAATACAAGAGTGAACTTTGCCCACCACTAAATAAATTCAAAACCAACACCACATAATTATTTGCAGTTGAAATCTTCCAAAGCAAACAACAGTAAACAATGATCTCAAAGCTACGAGCATGCTCATGGACTTTTGGTTTTTTCTTCTTTGACTTCCCCACAGCTTCTAAAGAAGAAAGACAAAGCTTCCAACATGAGAAAATATCCTAGCCCTTCATTTAGCCAAAAAATATGGTTGGTTCAATGACCCTAAATCCAAGTCTCTAGGGTTTCTTCCAGTCATAGGAACCGTGAGGCTCAAGGAAATTTTAGCACTCAAAACCCCCTTGAAACGAGATTGGTGATTCACAATATAATAATGAAATAATAAAAAAGAAAAAAGTAATTACACTGACAATGGTAAGCAATTAACAAAGTCATGATTGAGTCTTCTTGCCATTGAACAACAAGTTCAGCTGTATCCCCTAGTAAATCGTCATCTGGATCATCTTGAAGGTCTCGAGTTCGAATCTTGATGAAACCCATTTCCACAATTTCGCTACAAATACCACTAACAAATTTGAAATAGATACAAAACATATAATTTCGATGGGGTATTTCATATTTCAGAAGTTGGGAATTCATAAATCTACAAATTTTATGGAAATTCTTCAATAACAAGACGAATACATTCCTTTGACAATGACTATGCAATTTTTTTGAGCAGCACATGTACAATACTTTGGACGGTGATTTTGTACTCTGGATCCTTCCCACAATCACACACAACAAAACTATCAAATTCAATACTCCAACAATCACTCATATAGAAAATAAACACTCTCGCATTCTACCCTATGTAAAAGGATTTAAGCTTGCAGAATTGGCATCATCATAACAGTTCTCTTGAGAGAATTGGGCTAAATCTATTTTGATACCAACTGAAAAACGAGAGAGCAAGCATAGTTACACACAAAACACAATCCCACTATATTTGTATTGATTTAACAATGGTGATTTAACAATGGTTACATATATAGGAATAGATTACAGACTAGATCCAATAGAAGTAGACTTGATAAACTAAAAATTGCTAAGCTAGAAATTCACAAAACAATAACGCACCTATAACCATTAATTCTGATTGAAACAAATAGTGAAAAATTGGAGAAAAATTGAATCTATTATAATTTAAATTTTCAAAAAAAGAAAATCAAAGACATAAATATTTATAAATTCAATAGACACCTTTTATCCATACATACCACAACAAATATTGCCTATACATATATAATTTGGAGATCCAATTTCAAACACACTACCAATAATATTTTGTATAAAATGTATTATTTTAATCCATTTTTATTATTTTTATTAATTTCTTTTATAAATAAGTATTAGATTTTGTTCGGCGTGGAGTATGCCATAAAACTGCTTCTGCTTGGCTAAGAGCTCGTCTTCCTCGGATGTCAGAAAATAGGTTAACGGGCCAAGACCCAGAGGCATCTGGCAGGAGTGAAAGCCTACTCCCTTATGGACCACCAGCAGGTTATTACAGGTGGCATGGTTTTCCTTGATAATAGTGATGAGTCAAACCGACATTCACGGATGTTGATAATAGTGATGAGTCAAACCGACATTCGCGGATGGCGTGGTTTTCCTTGATAATAGTGATGAGTCAAACCGACATTTGCGGATGGCAGCCAGAGATGGCTGTCCTCGCTGTTGGTTTGACACCTAAATTTGATAGGTTTTGCCACCTTTGGAAAAAAAAATATTAAATTTTGCCTTAAAAAATTAAAAGTATGTTTTCTTTTTTAAATTAATAAAAAAAACCATTGTTAAAATAAAAACTCATTTTTATAAATTGAGTATTGGTAAATTAGAAAAAATAAATTATAGTAACATAGTTTATAATTTTTATAAATTGGTGTTGATAAATTAGAAAAATAAATTATAATAACATAGTTTATAACAAAAAAACACAAAACCAACCTTCATACTTTACATAATGAGCTTAAAATACTTTTCTAACATAAAAACAAAAATTTTAAAAATCCCATACAACAAAATTTACAAAACCAACCTTGATACTATATATAATAAGCTTAAAATACTTTTCTAACCTAAAAACAAAAATTTTAAAAATCCCATTATTTGTTTTTATAACCATATAATTAATGTTATGTAATTAATGTTATTGCAAGGCACATTAACTACCATATCTATTGAAATCTAATATTATAATATTATTTTTTATTATAAATTAAGTTATATTTTAATTAATTTGATATCATTAAATATTAACATTCCCATCATAATAAAATTATAATAATTATAATATTATTTATTATTTAATTAATTTATTCTTTTAACTATCATATTATTAGAATAATTATTGAGATTGTTCGTCGCTTATCTTAAATGGATTCAGATCATTAAAAGAGAAAATATCATCACGGCATTATGGATTCATTTTTTTGTGGTTTGCCTGAGCACCATCTATCATATCTTGCTCGACTAACAATTCATTTCAAAGATCAAAATTTCTCAATCCAACTTGTTTGGGAGGCCGTGTTTAATACGTGTACGTAAATTGTTTTCAAAACCTGTTATAAATATGTATATTCATTAGAAATCCAAAGTGTGGTCCTTCAATAAACAATGATAGGTACAGGTACACTGTGACGGCTTCGGCACTTTAAGAAGGAAGGAGGATGTTTATTTATGCGGCATCCTCTATAGATTTATAGCATTGCATTTTGCATACAAATAATTAAGTGCGGTCAATTTGGAGAAAAGTTGACAGAGTATGCAGGACTTTGATCAGTGTTGAAGAGCCCAAAGTGACGCTCTGTCTCGTCCCCAGTTTTCTGGTCTTCGTTGAAAAGAGCGAAGATATAGGTCTCGATGTTCGTAGCCGGCCTCTTGGGTGTCCCTGAATTCGATAAAACATGTTGGATGAGATTGTTGTTATAAGCCTGAGCATTCTCAGTATCAATGAGCGGGATGTTGGAATATCCCAAGGCTTCCTGTCACGCCCCCAATATTTTTTTGTTTTATTAGGCGGGTGCGGCACCACCATACCCTTGGTTTGAGCGTATGTGGACTACGCTTCGTCTCCAACACTTAATTCCGACTACCGAATTAGTGTAAACTTATAACCATAAAACTTCATAACCGAACAGCGAGACATTATAATCCCATAATTATAATTCACGTTCAATTATTAACTTAATCAACACAATTATCATATAATGCAGAAACTAAAGCATTAACACATAATTGTTTTGGGAGGGGCAACTCCCCCAAATGAGTGCGCCCTCAATAATAATATATTATGTAACTTTCCAAAATTACAATGTAAGTGTACCAGGCCAAGTCAGTGGCCACACTTAATACTTTTTAGCAGTCTGCTGCACATATATGAATTTGTCTATAATGCGATTTTTTGAAAGTTTTTTCGGTAGGTTTTTTAATCAAAATCCGGCAGCAATTTATTGGAATCTCAAGTTTGATAGCTAGTTTTTGCACAATCAAAGCGTCCCAGGGGTTTTTCAAGGTGCTGAATCCAAATATGTAGTTAAAAAATATGCAGTTAAAAAACCATTTTAACTGCAACAAATCAAGATTTAACCTCAATTTTTTCGAGCGGATTCCGTCACCAGAATCTCCAAAAAATCACATTATAGACAACTCCCAGATATACCTCTACCCTGTTTAACCCAGTGCACTAACTCACATGTAAACCTGCGTAATTACAGATGCTGCTGTCCACGTGTCGATCCTCTGATTTATCCACGAGTCGGTCCTCGACAATCTGCTGTATAAATCTCAGCGCTGTTTATTCTAGCCTTCCACGCTCTTATAAACCTGCACCATGACACGCCTTACCAACAGACCTCTCCGTTCACCCGAATCTCCAAGAGAACCTTCGTTCTCTTTACCGAACTTTAACGGAACCTTAAGGCAGACTCTTGTTGAGTTCTGTGTTTAGCTCTGCTCTCTCTCTCTGACAAAAGAAACGCCTAAAAATAAAAATATTAGCTCAGTACCATAATTTAATTCATGATTTTTATAAGCATGAATTATTGCGCACTTTCCCAGTACTGGTATTTTGCTAGCTATAATGTAATTTATAATAGTTAATTATTTTTAATTTTGGATTTTAAAATTCAACCTCAAATTATAATTTTGTTTAATTCATTATTAAATTTTATTGTGAAGTTTATATGCTTTTAAACCGAATTAATTATTAGAAAGAAAAAAAATATATATATATATATATATATTATATATATATATTCAACATCTGACTGTTCCACACGTCAAATTCTACAGTTTAAACCAATTTACTAAACGTATTGTCGAAGTTTCATGACGGGTATTGAAGTTTCGTGACCGTATTTGACGGCTAAATTGCGCGAAAAATAACTCTCAAACTCCATTACCATCGCCGGACTCTCTTAAAATAATCACCGGCCCTCCCCATTGACCTTTTACTTTGCATTTAATTCACTTTTAACAAACATGCACTCCTCTAACTGCAGCAGAATGTGGGCCCTGGGGTAACGGAGAGGCTGGAGGCCTAGCCAAGGCTAATTTACCAGTGACGATTGCACAACAGAAGACGGCAATCAACCCAATCAAGATTCTTTTCATGTGTTCATTAGACGCTGCCATATTTCTCAGAGGAAATGAGAGACTTGAGAAACTCTCCCGCGAGGACGTCCATTTATAGGAAGCTCGACTGCTCTCCACAGCCATTGTAGACAAAGTTGGATACCGTGCCGTGTGGGAGGAGTTGCAGCCTACGAGCATTGACTGTTTAATCGTGGTAGTCTCCTAGGTGGCAGGGTTGCAGCCTACCACCATTGAATGTTTCACTAAATATGTGAAAGAACGAGAGCCGCCGGCACCCTTAGCGCAAAGAATTCCAATCTACAACTTTCAAGGTTTAGCAAGAACCAGCGTAGCCTGCAGCGCGATCATAACGAGAAAAGACCGTGTTAATATTTATAAACGCGCGTCAATCGATTCGAGGAAAGTTAATGGTTTAATGAGCATGGGCATATTTTTAAGACCTAGTATATTGTAATCCGTTTATCAAACTAATTTTTTAATTTAGTTTAAGTTGTTATCAATAATTTTTTTTCTCATAATTATCAAATATTAAACTAAATATTTGTTAATTATAAAAATAAGTTTAATTTTTATAAAAATATATTTTAATTTTATCATTGTTTAAAATTTTGATAGATTATTTTATCATTGTTTAAAATTTTTGATACGTTATTTTATAGTGTTTAAAATTTATTTGTCACAAATAAAAGAGTAATTTGAAAATTAAAATTAAAAAAAAACTCATTTCAAAAACAACTAACAATAACTTCCGTCCAAAATATTAATGATCAAAACATGCACGCATTTCAGGATCTGCTAGTTTTGTACTTTACCACGATTCAATTTGTTTCATTTTAAATATTTAAATAAACTTGGGGCTAGGCCTGGAATTTCAAATCCTCACAACTTGTCAAATTGAATGAAAATTTGATGATATTTTTGAATTTTTCATACTTTTCATTTGAAATTCTAATCAAATTTGTAGCGTCATACTTCCACTTATTTAAAAACTTTTTTTTGTGGATATCCAGTTGCAATAGACATATCTAGAACACAAAAACTAAATCAAATATAGAGCACGTACTAAAAATCAAATATACAGCAAGTGCAAAAAATTAGAGATGAACTAGTGCATTAGCTCTTATAATAAAACTCCATCAAAGATGTGCTGCACAATTGAGTGAAATTCATAAAGAACTCGCTCAAAAGATGGTTGTAGTAAATGCAAATTTGAAGAAATTTCTACTCATTGGAGAATTATGTTTTATAAATAGACCACACAAAACTTTTACCGCACTATGTACTTGCTATACATAGATCTACTGCATTACTTGGATTATAAATTGTTTCGATATGCTATCTAAAAGTGAAATTGCACAAAGAAAACACGGTTGTATATATTTGTATAGGGTGAGAAATTGGGGTTTAAAAAAATATGGTTATATATATTTGTATAGGGTGATAAATTGGGTGAGAAATGGTTGGGAATGTAAATTAGGAAAAAATTAATCTAACTAAAAAAATATCACTAGAAAAGAGTTTTTTTTTTTTAAATTTATTTATTGAAAAGTGTTTCGCAAAAAATGGTAATTACTCAATCTAAATGTTTTATTTTTAATTTTTTTTTTTTTTTTTTGGAGATTATGGGCACTTGCTCTACATAGATCTACTACACTACTTCGATTATAAATTGGTTTGATACGCTGTCTAAAAGTGAAATTGCAGAAACAAACATGGTTGTATAGATTTGTATGAGGTGAGAAATGGTTCCCAATGTAAATTAGGAAAAATTTAATCCAACCAAAAAATATCACTCGAAAAAGGATTTTGATTTAAAAGTGTTTTTGAAAAAATGGTAATTACCAAATCTAAATATGTCTCATTTTTTTTTTGGAGATTTTAAGCCAACTAACTATAAATTTAAGAAGTGATAATCAATTTAACTGATGGTCCATCTTAACTCATTTCCAGAATTATGAAAATAAGTCATAAAGTTTATAATGACTCTTATTTATAAACATTAATTTTAAATGTTCATCCTTGGTAAATATTTAATAATAAATTTTAAAAGGAGTTTTTTTAATATTTTAATAAAGTATCTAATGGCTAACCATATGTGGCCCACGATACATGGACTTGTATATTACAGGCTGATTTAACAACAATCTAAAGAGTTTAATAAAGAAATTTAGTTAGTGAAAAATATATTTAAACTTTTATTAATCTTGTTATTAATTTGTGAAGGAAGCATGCGTAGATTGCTTAGTAGAAGTACTTATCTCTAGAAGTATTTTACCAGAACTTTCTCAAAGGGACAAAAGTGCATGTTTTGAAGAGAGTTTTTGATAAAATTCTAGACCCCTCTCTAAATGCATGAAAGGGGTTAAATACTAAAACTATAAAACTAAAAAAGATTATTACAAAAATAGTTGAGGAGGTTTAAACGACCTGCCTCAATTTATGCAAAAATAAAATCAAAATTAAAGTAAAGAGGGTGACTAACTATGTTGCATTCAATCCTTCAGATCACAAATATCTACCATATGCTTAAGCTATGTAGGCTGGCCGACTTCAACTTTCAACTGTCCATCGAATACGACATCAGCTAGTGCTGGCGCCATTTTTTTGGAAGAAGTGGTTAGGCATCGCAGGGTCATCCATTGGCTGTGAGGCTTGACCAAATGTTGCTAGTATGCCTCCTAGTCTAGCCTGGTCGTTTGTCTTATCACTTCCGCTTTTTCTTCCACTATCTGTTTCCGTTGTTGTTTAAGCTGTTTCGCATTTGGAGAGAACCTCAGAATGGACCCTTCTACTAGATTGGCACCATGCAAATTCTCATTGATATTTTCTATGATAACGTTTGCTGCTGCTGCTGCATCTGCTGTTGCCATTTCTTCTTCTTTAAGTCGAGAATCCCAGCTTGCAAAGAGAATTTCATTATGTGATTCTTCTAGTTTGGGTAGGTCGGATTTTCTCCCCTCCTCTATACTTTGCCAAGCAATGAAATCAGAGACCTTTTTAAAGATCTCATCATATTCAAGTCGCATTTCTATGACTTGACTTATCAGTTTATTACCTGTTTCACAATAAGATTTCCAGTGTGAAATCTTCTGGCATAGTAATTATTTCTGATCTGTCAACTGGGAATTAAGTCCAAGTGCTTCGGTAATAAACTGATCAATTTTTTGACCGTCTTTATGTAGATCAGTTATTTCCTACACCTCTACTTCCTTCTCGGCTAAGATGATTTGATGTTCTATTTGCATCCGTTCAAATCCTGTTCAAGCTTGGCCAACTGTATCTCCGCCTACTGGTCGGATTTGACTTGCTATATTGTTCTTCAAGCGGCGTTATTTTATTTTCCTTTTCTCTAAGAAACATTTGGACTTATGTTGCTTTATCTATGGTCGATGTAGCATAAGCACCTACAAATTGCGTGAGTCTAGTTAGGTTGGTGTATGGATCAACGGGCGAGTCCTTCAATAGAACATCCATTAGTTCATTTTCGGGGGTAGTAACAGCTATAGAGTCCAATTTCTTTTCTTTCATTGTCTTTTCACCATGATCTTATGTTGTGGGTTATAGGATACATCTAGAGGGGGTATTTCTTCAATTCCCAGAATTATTTCAGAGGTGGAGGTAACAGGGATATGCTCTACTTTTGGTTCATTTGCAGTTTCTTCCACTACAATTTCCAGAGCTATTTTCTGTTGTGGAGTTTGCAACTATGGCACCTGTTCCTCTATATTGAGACTTTTATTAAAATTATCCCACTCTGCCTCTAAGTCAATTACCGTGGGTTTTATTGGTTGTACAAAGGTAGTAGGGATTTAAACTTGCTTGCTAGCTGAAGCTTCTTCAACTATCTTTTGTGTAGATTGGGTTGTATCCTCGATGCTTCTGCTTTTTCCATTTTGTGATGACTGTCGTGATTCCCTGATATATTTTTCTTGAGACTTTGCCTCATAATTGGATTTGAAATTTTCTTTGGAGTCACCTTCTATAGTCACACTGGGAGTAGGCTCCCTTATTGGTTCAATTAATAATTGGTCGAATGGGACCATTGCCAACCTTCTTTCTCTATAACTGTAAAATTTTTCCAAATCTTCTTGGTCAAAAACTAGTTGTGCCATATGCTTCACCTCTACAAAGGTGTTTTTCTACAAAAGGATATCATCAAAAACGTCCTCCTCATTAGTGAATACTTTTATTTTCACCAAAGCAGTGAAATTCTTGACAATGTTAAACGAGTCATACTGTCATCCGGGGAATTTGGGTAATTGCAGAGATACCATGTTCTCTTCTTCTTTGAACGTGTGTCCTAGGTCGTGTCATGCAGATGCTTTGCACTGTACATGGAATGCAGGCCAAATGGAATTTTTTGATTTTTCAATGTATGGTTCATTTCTTCCTCACTAATTGTCTGGTAGGATATCTCCCTAGCCATAAATTTATCTAGAACATAGTATGGGAGGATGTGGGGGGAAGTGATGCTTCCAAAAGCTTTGATATATGTAAATGTTTCCTCCCCGAACCATCTGGCCCCTAGGAGGATGTCAAATTCAACTTCTTTAGAAAACCTAGGGGCTTCACAATTAGAAAGCCACTTGTGAATAGGGAGCATAACGCCATGGCAAATATTGAGAAAACATGGTTGAAAATTGGATTCCCACATGACCTTGTCGTACACATGAATGGGAAGTCCATTTCAAACAATCCATTTCCATCCCATAATGGGGAGCTTTCAACTAAAACAAATAACATCCATAACATAGGCACTCATAAAAAATGGAGGGTAAGCCCTCAAAGCAATACTTCTTCTCCTTCTATACTTGATAATTGTTTTTGCTAAATTTTATGACAAGGTTTGGGCCCAATTCATTATAGTTGCATTAACAACTGCGTCTATTAACGACAACCACTCTGGGGAGAACTTAGTACTATCAGGTCTGCCAAACAATCTACATAACATAGCCACAACAAAACTATAAGGGGGAAAAATAGATGCAATAGTGTACATACCACTTTTGTCTTTCTTGATTTTCTCTTCATTATTCGACTAGGCACGGGTGCAATCCACTCGGTCGTTGTTCTCGTTAGCAAACTTCCCTATGAATTACTTATTGTAAATGACCTGTGGCTCTGGTAGGTGGTACATAAGCTATAGGTTGTCTAGGGTAAAAGATTCAATGACCCTTTGGCTTCTTGTCTTGAATTCTCTGTCTGAGATGTCTGCTTCGTCAATAACCCATTTTACCATGTCGGTATAAGGGATTATCTTTGGCTGAGCGGCTATGCGTTGCAAAAACAAGTAAGCCGTCTCTAACATGGAAGTGTCTGAGGAATCTCATCCGTCAACTGTAACATTAATTTCCATAATCCTCAGTTGTTCCTCCTCCAGTTGTTGTACATAGTCTCCCATGTAGAGGTTCCTCCCTCTCTACTGCATGTGGTATCTGTGAATAGGGGAGTCATATCAGTCTTCTTAGAGGCAATAGCTTTGCCTTTCTTCCCCATTGTTCCCAACACTCTGCTTTGTGGCTTTTTTCCTGAAATGAAGAACACCAACTATCAAACACTAAAAAATGAACGTAAATATGAAATAATGCAGATAGCTTGTAAAGGTGGTAAAAGAAGCATATTTGAATTCACGTAACAAGATATCGTATCAAGATGAATGGCTTTTCACACATAAATACAATTATCTCCCACTAATTATTTGTTATTCCTTAAGCTTTATTTCTCATAAATGTTTGCGTCGTAAAACGAGATGAAAGCTTCTAGGGTGGTGAGCCATTGTACTGTGATGATAGTGATTGTGTGATTTGCGAAGCAATGTTGCAGATCACAATATCGCAAGATGTGCCTTTTAGCATTCTTACCTCCTCTTATGTGTCTACGAGATGTGAGATGTGAGCCGTTGATTAGTTGTTTCATGTATAGTTAATCGCTAGGTTTATCCTATGCAATAGACTTGACGGACTCGAAATATTTACTTTTAGTATTCTAAGGTGTGGGTCCGGGCACGAATCGCATTTTGTTATGAAACCAACTCACAAAAAGATAAAAAAGATAGATCAATGCCTTAGAATTCAGCCTCTTCGAGGGGGCAACCTCCTTTACATTACACAAATGAATGATTCTTTGATGATTCAAATGAAAAAACCTCCTTTCTATATATAGGAGTCTAAGGAGTTACAATATAACCGAGTCGACCTAACAATAATAATATAAAGGCACAAAAATAACAATAGAGGGATTCTATGGGGCACAATAATAACAATATGGGGACAATAGGGGCACAAC
>APFE031327463.1:65975-97770 GCA_000404065.3 Pinus taeda
ATAATAATAATTCAATAATTTAATAAAATAATAATGGCATTGAAATAATTTAATTATCATTTTATATAATTTTACATCATCGTTTATTCATTATAGTGCTAGTTGTATTAATGAAACCCTACCATTTTATTATTATATAAATTAATAATGAAACTCTATGGTTAAACGAAGGGTTCAATATATTAGTATAATGAAAGCTTTAAACCCTAAGTATTGAATACATCAATTCCCTTTTTTTCTGCATACATGTTAATCTGTTATCAAAAATTTAGTGAAGTGATATATCGTCAGAAAAATTACGATGAGGATATATGACGAAGAAAGTCGAAATATCTTGCATGCAAGTGTTGAATACATCACCAGCGACTATGAATAATTTAATGCATGAATAAATTAACGAATTAATAATTATTTCCACTATAAATTGGTGACAAGTGAGCCTACCTTTGAATGGCATGCATATGCAACCACTCAGTTAACGGTTGAACAAACGTACGTTTAAAGGTCATCAATCCCTCTTGCAATGTATGTTTTATAATTGTAGTTTTAAATTAATTTTTCACTAGTTAGCATATGTGGCATTAAATTTGTAATTATGAATGGTAAAAACATAATTTAAGTATTGTTTAAACCTATTATTTAGGTGTGTAAGGAAGTTATGAGTTTTAATTTTATTAATTGATGAAGTGGTGGCGAGGAGAATACACTTACATCTTTTAATTTAGATTATTTCATAAAAATTATTAATTAGAGATATTTATTAATTATTAATAGGGAATTATGGTTGGATAATGTTATAATGTCACATTGTAATGTTGTACAAATCACAATGTTATGTAACATTCTTACTCTGTTTGTCACATTATGATGTATAAAAGATTTATTTACAATTTCAATATCATAAAATGTGTAATTTTAATTATTACTCTATAATATTAATAGGAAATTATGTTTGAACAAAGGTTTAGACTATTGATTGCTAAACATAGTCAAACATAGTCGAAGAGTCACCCATATTATGAAATGTGGTTGACCACATTTTGTAATGTCGCATTGAGATGTTAGAAACATTTGTGTACAATTCCAATATCACATTATTATTATTATTATTAAAGTTAATTATTATTACTATTATCAATATTATGATTGTGACCAATTAAGGATGACCATTGTTGCTTAAGATTTACAATGAATGACTTTGGTGTCATTCATTATCAAGCATGGTTGACTATAATTGAAAATGTTTTAGTTACATTGACTAAGGATGAATATGAGAAAATAAAATTGACTATTGTCAAATACGGTAAACATAGTGTTGATCAAGTCTGAATGTGGTCATAATTAGCTATGTTTTATTAAAGTGGTTGATTATAATGTAATGTACCCAATTATTAAATTTTCTAAGGGAAATTCTCAATTTTTAAATTTTGGTGAATAATAAATATTTTTAAATAAATATAATTAGGAGAAATAAGTTGTGTAGGTATTAAATAAATTTTGGAGAAAAGGAAATGGTGGAACTTAGAAAAAGAAGAAAAATAAAGTGAAGATAAGTTGTCAAGATTACCAAAAAGGGAAATCGAGTCGTGGGAAAAATAAAACCATGGTATCAAGTCATAGTTTGAGAGAAATCAAACCATGGTATGAGGAAGGGAAAGAAACAATAAAAGGATATCTAGAGCCTCATTTTGATCATTCTATTTTGGTATTTCATTTCATAATTGGAGATCTTGCTTGCACTGCTTAGCCAAGTCAACAAGCGATGATTAGCACAAGGAATTTCAAAGTGGAATTCCACCCTCATTTCGGATAACTTCGAGTGTCTCCCTACTGAGGTAATTTGGGGAGTCCAATTTAGGATTTCCATAGAGATTTATTTTAGGTATTCACTCAGTTTGCCACTCCTTGGGCACAAAGGCAGTTCAAGAAGCTAATTAGAGGATCAATTATCATGGATTGGACTTTTAGCTATTTTGTAGGGATTGGGTAATAGTGGTTTGTTGGGAATTAGAGTTGATTTTGGCAAATGTTTGAGGAATAAGTTTTGGAGGGATTTGAGGAGTTTTACTTTAGGGAAAGTGGGCATTCTTACAATAGCTTGATTTTTGTAGCTCATTGGTAGATTGCGAAGGGTTACAAGCAAATCTTGGGGTTTTAGTGATTAGTGGATTTACCACAATAATTTTCTACGGTTTTTTAGGTTTTGTGAGAGGAGCTTGTCATTACAATTTCAAAATTTTTTGGGCGATATTTGGGTCTAAAATCCTCATTCTTATAGAAGGGAAAATTGTTGGTTTAGCTGAGATTTTCACACTATTTTCGGCATTCCCGGATTGCTAGAATTAACATAAAATATTTATGCGTTTTATTAGTTGGGGAGCATGTGAACACACCCAGTGTGACACAAGACCCACCCTTGTTGGATTTTCCTGCAGTAGCCTTGGTTGACACATTGGTGGAGACAATTGAAAATACACACATTGATGAGGTGTCAGGGGACACAAAGTTACCCCCGATTGATGAGGTGCCAAGAGACATATTCCGAGATGATGAGGTGTTAGGAGACACAACAATATCTAGATTTGTGACTGAGTTTACATATGATAGCCACCCACAACAGTTTCGATAGCTCCATTCTGACCTTCTAGAATTAAAAAGGAAGGCCACAAAAATCCAATAGACCATTCTACAACATAAATAGGAGCTAGATCACATGAGAGAAACTTGTCTTGAGATAATGACCAAGCTAAATCACGTTGCACAATGGTTGGATTCCCTAGCGACACAACTAGAGGAGTACACATTAGATCATCAGAGTAGCCCTCTTCAAGCATATATAGATGGGGCTTGAAAAACTAATAGGTTCCCTCTACATGTTGGAGAGGAAGAAGTAGAGTCACCACGATAAATTTTATGTGTTGATTGGGATGGTGAGATTAGGCGACATGAGTTGCACAAGGTGTAACATTCACGAGATGAAGGTCTTATTCTTTGTATGGGAGTTCATGCATTTGATTCCTCTCTTGGATTTGGATGGGAAGAGGTTTTGATTTGGTACCCAGTGGGGTGGGCTAGATTTATGGAGATGGTGGTAGTTGGGAGTGAAGCTTATCAGGAGCTTCTAGACATTGGGGATACCAGAGGCCCATGTTGGCATTGGGATCCAAGAGGGGATTCCTACCATATACTTTAGGTGTGGCATGACAGTTGTTAGGATCAAGGTGGGACTCCCCATCAAATCATGGATGTGGCTGGTGAGGGAATTAGTCGTGTGACAAATCTAGTGACTGAGCATCCACACACTTTTCGATTTCCATTAACATTAGTGATGACTTGGGTTGACATGTGATCACTGTATTTTGTTTCAATATGATGGTTGTCCATCGAGTCATAGGATAATCAACATACTCTGGCAGGAGTTTTTCAGAGGAGTTGGCATTGGTAGGCCGATAATTCCTTGTATGGGGCCGAGGGTTCTCCCGAGTTGTGTGGGGCACAGTGGTCATGGAGGATAAACACAATGGTGTCATCACCACTAGTACATAGGGAGATTCACCTCTCATTTGTCTCATGGATATTTTGGAGGCAAGGCCCACACATCAAAGGCTATGGTGATGCGATAGTAGAGGTGGCGATACTAGTAGAGTGCAGGCCAACGCGCATTGTATCATCTTTATATCATGGCATCCAATGGTGTGCAGGAGCATGCAATGTTGAGAAATGCTTTGCAGATGAGCATGTTGATGCATGGTAGTGTGTTGTGGTGCATGGATTTGTACGATGGAGTGGGAGGAGTGACTTACACCACATCAAGTTTACTAGTGAAGTGGCAGGTGCATTGACACATATGGGATTCCATATGTTACAGGGTGGTACGGAAGTGAGTGTTGATATCTATTGGTACATAGAGTTGTGCCTCGAATTCCAGAGCTATGCAAAAGAGTGCAGGGGTACATATTTATGTATAACATAGTATGATGACGCACAACAAGTTGTTGGAGCATTGACACCAAAGAGATCTCCAAACGAGGATGTCAAGCACACCATTAGGTTTGGCACACCCATATTTGGAGGTTGATTTTCTCACAAGGCTAACCGTGAGCTTCCATTTATCACTCTCCAACATTTCACAATGACACAAGGGACTTTTATATTGTCTCTTGATGTTATCATCATGAGAAACAAGACCCACAATGTTCATATGAGATAGTTGGACAAGATAGAATACATCAGGAGAGAGGTTTTACGGTCATGACATATGGTTAGGGTGTGAGTTGGTATGTGCAAGATTGGGGATGGTCTGATTTGTTCCAGGGGTAGCACGCGCTCCACTCTTAAGCCCAGATTTAGGGGGATGCATGACACTTGTTGGGCAAGACATTCCTAGATGTCTCAGGAGAACATACAATGGTTGGCGGACCCATCTTATAGGTGGAGTTTTAGACTCTAGGAAGTTTTGGGTAGAACCTACAGGAGACAGGATATCAGATCTCATAGTGTGGTATGGCAGGCACAGGGAAATCTTGCACACACCAGAATAATTCAATATGTATGGAGTACATATATTGATTTCATGCAGGGACCCGAGACATGGTACGAGTTGGTTCCTGCAGTTGTGAGGACTTTGTCGCAACCGATATGGCTATGGGATCCAGAGATTTAGTTGGATGATTGGTCACTCTATTTTGTAACAAGGAAAATCACAGAAGAGAGTGACTCAACTCACTCTTGGTTTAAAATATGGGGGAGCACATGGAAAGGTTGATTTTCCTTGTTACTGCTATGGACCGATATTGGCAGTAGATGGATAGACATTGATATCATGAAGATGCTAAAGTAGGACGAGCTTAGCCTTCACATATTTTTCACCATCAGGTTCCAGGAGAGGAGGATATTTTCTATGCACGATGAGAAGTATATCATGGTTAGAGTGACACAATCTTAACATGGTAGCACCCTTCTGAGGCTGGCATGGGATTTTTGCATCATAGGATCTCATGGTTCAACTAACCTTAAGGACGATTTGGTTCCTATAGAGGGAGATCATTTATATCTTCCATTGGCTTTTAGTGGTTTGATATTGGCATGGGGGACTTCACCAGAATGGAAGGATGACCAGCAGGAGGATATTAGGGGAAGTTCATGTGGAAGAGATTTCATACCCATTTGGTTTGTGTTATGTCTTCAGGAATTTACTCTTGGAGTGCATGAGGTGGGATAGTCAGTAGGGCAGCTTCATGGGGAGTTGGACATAGTACTACATTATAATGATTCTCTACTTATTGATAGTATGTAGATGGATTTTGGTACCTATATTTGGTTGGATAGCATGTGTATCAAGGTGTGATTACATTGATTAGGATGGTTTGGGATCCTTGTATCGAGGGATTCCTTCATGTCAGGACAATGTTTAGATTGGGGATGAGTCAATGATACATTTGGGGCCCTAGTATTATTTATGGTTACAGTGGTGATCAATAGTGAGAGAGGGCACTTGTTTAGACATTGCTTGAGGACAAGTATTCTTTGTCAGGGAGGATTGTAATGTCCCCAATTAATAATTTTTCTATGCGAAATTATCGATTTTGAAATTTAGCGAATAATAAATATTTGTAAATAATAAATTTAGGAGAAATAAGTTGAGATATTAAATAAATTTTGGAGAAAAGGAAATGGTCGGAACTTAGGGGAAAAAATTAAAGTGAAGATAAGGTGGATATTGCCAAAAAGGGAAATTGAGTCATTGGAAAAATCAAAACATGGTATCAAAGCATAGTTTGAGAGCAATCAAGCCAGTCTTAGGAAGGGAAAGCAGTAATAAAAGGAAATCTAGAGCCTCATTTTGATGATTATATTTTGGCATTTCACTTCAAAATTGGAGAGTTTTCTTGTGCTTCTTAGCCAAGTCAACGAGTTTTGTTTAGCTCAAGGAATTTCCAAGCGGAATTCCACCCTCATTTCGAAGAACTTTGAGTGTCTGCCTGGTGAGTTAATTTGGGGAGTCCAATTCAGGATTTCCAAAAAGCTTTATTGTAGGTATTCACTCAATTTTCCACTCCTTGGCCATAGAGACAGTTCAAGTTGCTAATTGTAGGATCAACTATTGTGGGTTGTATTTCCAGCTATTTTGTAGGGGTTGAGTAGTAGTTCACTTCTTGGCACTGGAGCTGATTTTGATTGCAAGTTTGAGGAATAAAATTTTGAGGGATTTGGAGGAGTTTCCTTCAGGGAAAGTGTGCATTCTTAAAACAATTTAATTTTTTTAGCTCATTGGTAGATTATGAAGGGCTACAGGTGGATTTTGAGATTTCAGTGACTAGTGGATTCAACCCAAGAATTTTGTGGGTTTCTATGGGTTTTATGAGAGGATTTTGTTGTTAAAATTTCAAAATTTTCGTGCGATATTCGAGTTTAGAATCCTCATTCTTATAGTAGAGTGAATTTTTGGTTTAACTTCTATTTTCAGACTATTTTTGGCATTTCAGGTTGGCCAAAATTAACTTAAATTATTTATGGGTTTTATTGGTTGGGTCTAATTTTTAAGAATTTTTGGAGTAGATTTGAGGCCTCAAATATCAATTTGCCTCCAGCAGTAGAAACACAAATTTATGTGTAGTGGGAGTTACCAATTTGAGCAATTTCAAAATTCACATGTGCAACTTATTGATTTCTAGTTCTATTTTGGAGGCATGATTTATTATTGCAGTGGATCTTATGTGGCCATCACTGTAGCTATTTTTTTTGCGAAATTTATGTGTAATTGTTATATTAAGTAAATAAGTTATTCAATCCTCTCCAGCATTGAATACTGACGCATGGGAGTTGTTTATTGTTTCTTGATGCAATTATCATAAGCAACAAGACCTAGGGTGTTCATATGGGGTAGTTGCACATGACACAATGCATCATGAGATAGGCTTTGGAGTCGTGGCATATGGTGAGGGTGCGATTTGGTAGGTGAAAGTGTTGGCATGGTCTGATCAGCAGCAAAGGTAGCACATGCTCCACCCTTGATCCAACATTTAGGGGGATGCATGACACCTGTTGGGAGAGAAATTTTGAGATGTCTCAAGAGAACATACAATGGTTGGTGGAACCATATTAGAGGTGGATATTTAGACTCCAAGAAATATTGGGTAGCACCTACAAGAGAGAGGATAACACATCTCACAGTATGTTATGGCAGGCATAGGGTAATATTAGACACACTAGACTGATTCAATATGTATGGAGTGCATATATTGATTGCATGCAGGGACGCGAGACGTGGTACGAGTTGGTGCCAATAGTTGTTAGGAATTCGATGTAGCCGATATGGCTATGGGATGCAAGGATTTAGTTGGATGATTGGTCACTCTATTTTTTGATGAGCGGGATCAGTGAAGAGAGTGACTCAACTCACTCTTGGTTTGAAATGTGGGGGAGAAATAAGGCCTTTGTCACATAGCAAGGCCGATTTTCCTTGTTACTACTATGAGCCAATATTGGCAGTAGATGGATAGACATTGATATCATGGAGATGACAAAGCATGATGATCTTGGCCTTCACATATTTTTCACCATCAATTTAGAGGAGAAGAGGATTAAGTCTATGCATGATGACAAGTATATCACACTCAGAGTGGTGCAATGTCAGCATGGTGGCACCGTCTTGAGACTAGCATGAGATTTGGGCACCATAAGGTTTCACGATTCATGTTGAAAATAGCAACAAGAAATGTTAAAAACAGAATTTATATAAATATCATTTCAGGATATACTCGAACTCTGTTGAAAATAGCAAAAAAATAGAAATGCTAAAAATAGCATTGCTATAAATAGCATTTCGGGATATATTCCAATTTTGATTTGTCCTTGAATCAAAATTGATAATTAAAATTAGAATTTAGTCCCACTAGTTGTTTGAAAAACAAGTAATTAATTCATCTTGACTTAATTAGTTGGAGAAATTCAAACATGAAGGCTTTTCGAAGACATGCAACAATAGTCCCTTTGATTGACGAAGTTATCCCTTAATTAAGGAGATAAGGATGAGTTGTATTTGAGTTGTAATTAGTTAGCTCAGTCAACTAAGTTAAGTCCAATTAGATTAGTTCCAAACAGTTTGTGGAACTGATTGTGAGTTCAATCAGTTAATGCATGCATGCATGTAACTAGTGTTCTCCAGATAACTGAATATTCTCTCATAAATAACTCATGCATGTCATTTTAGATAGAGACCCAGTTGAGATTAAAGGCAAGGACATTGTACTACTAGTTGGAGGATTTTTCCTATAAAGGAAACTCATCCTTGCAGAAGGAATTAATGTGATTCAGGATTGTGTAGTTATTTTAGAGGTTAGAGCAGTGTGTGAGGTGAGAATCACACAAGTGGCAGCTGGAGGACCTAGGAGAAACTCGCAAGGAAATATGAGGCTTGGAGGACTGAAGGAAGGCATATGTGTTGTCTATTCTATCTATGAGCATAACTAAGGGAATGTACTGAGAGATGGATAGCTTGTGAGCTAAAGCTTTGTGTAATCCTGAGATATTTCCACTTGTATGATAATACAGATAGAGGGGTTTTTCGCTGAGGCTTTCCCCAGAGTATTCTTTTGTGTTTCATGTGTATGATTTCTTCTTCTCTGTTATATGTGTTTTGATTGATCTTTCTCAAATTGATTAAGCTTCCACAAAATTTGATAGTAGAAGTAGATCAAGTATTTTCCTTTAGTAAATTGCATTATTAGGTGATCTACAGTCAGAATCTCTACATGGTATCAGCTAGTTGATCTATAGAGAAATTTCTACATGGTATCAGAGCAAAGGTGATCAAAGCAGAGAATAATATACAAAGAAGGGAGGAGTTCAAAGTTTGAAGTTCTTGATTATAGAAATCAAATTCTCATCACGTCTCAAAGTTCACCAATGGCATTCAATGGTTTGAGACTAGATTATGCATTGGATGATAGCTCAAGTTATATAGCCTGGAAGGATCGCATGGAAGTAGTATTAGAGAATAATGGTTTGAAGAACTTCATTGATCAAGAAATCCCTAAGAAAGTAGTAGGTAATGCCCAAGAATTGGCGGAATGGAAGAAATGTGTGGCTAGAGCGAGGAGGATTCTTCTGGAGGGAGTTCAAGACCATATTGTCTTGAGTCTCCATGGGAAGGAGACACCATTTTTAATGTGGAAGACATTGAAGCATCTATTTTATAATAGCAAAGATCAGAGGAAGCTGGCGCTGAAAGACAAGCTTTGGAAAATCAAGTGTGAAAAGGGTGACACAATCTCTACATATCTAAACAAGCTCACCACTTACATGGATGAGTATGTAAGTGTAGGAATCATGAGAGCCGATGATGACATGGTGAGTCTTGCTCTCCTCGGTCTTCCTAAGAGCTGGCATAGCTACCAAGACTCAGTTAATAGAAGAGAGAAACTGCTAGATTGGGAATGATTGTGGTCGGATCTGATGCAGGAGGAGATCAAGAGAAGCACCAGAGATGGTTCTTCATCAAAGCATGATGATGAAGAAAATCTAGCCTTAGCAAGTAAGGAAAGGAAAGGGAAAGGGAAGGCTTCCCATTGCAAATCGAGTTCTTACCATGGTGAGAAGAAGATTGACAAATCTAAAGCACGATGCTTTAATTGTCATGAGGTGGGAAATTATGCACCTAATTATCCATTGAAGAAATCCAAGAAGGGAACCTTGGAAGGATCTGAAGGTGAGGCATTGGCCTCTCAATTCGAATTGGATTTTACCCTCATTGCATGCATGGTTTCATCGATGATGGGTTGTAGTTAGTTTCTTGACAGTGGAGCCTCATTCCACATGACCGGTGATAAGAGTTTGTTCAGTACCTTGGAGGATAAATACCTCGATATGCGCATCAATATGGGTAATGATGAAAGGTATAGTGTTTCAGGAATGGGCACAGTTGCTTTTTAAAGGGAGAATGGTGCTCTCATTACCTTAACAGATGTGAAGTATGTGCTGAACTATAGAAGAACTTGGTATCGATCGTGATGATGAAGGACAAAGGCTACGATGTTATCTTCAGTAAGGGAAAGGTATATCTTAGAGACATCACCAAGGGCTAGGTGAAACAGATCAGTTCACAAGTACAAAACCTGTATGCTCTTGAGGTTCAAGATGCATGCAATGCCTTGAGGAGCAAGGCAAATTTTAGAGACTTGGTAGTTGAGATGGAGAGTACATTACCTTTCAACATGCAACACCAGAAGAAGTTTCAGACAATTGTGAAGGAGCCACAATTGGTGAATTAGTTTCAGCAGGTTGTGGGGCAGCCACAATTGGAGAAGCTAAGAGGAGATTGAGTGGAGGCATCCACTCATGCAGAGACCTATAGTAGGGTAAAATTTCAATCCAAGTGGGAAGAGGGATCACATGCAACCATACCTCTAGGTGTGAGGTGGGGCGATGTAAAGGTATAGTCCCAAGAGGGCTGAAATAGGGGCAGGATCCTTGAGGTACCCAATATCTTTGGTTATACCTTTCTATGGTAGCCCCGACGAGGAGTAGTAGGATTGGCTGAGTGGGTAGAGACGGATGTGGATGGAGCAACAGAGGGAGCTTCAACATAAAAGGATGTTTCTAACTCAACAGGGAGGCTAGTTGGGAGATTAGTTACTTACTTCTCAGTAACTAAGTTGCAATGCAGCAATGGGCACCACGACGAAGCATGATGAGAGGAGGTGTAGTGCAGATCCATGCTGGGAGATAGGACCGGTGGCAGCACAGATGCAACAATAGGAATCAGTTTCATTGATGTAGTCAGAGATCAAAGTGACAGAGGTTAGAACAGTCAGACACTGAAGAGCACAGTGGTGCAATTTTTTTCAGTCGACATAGGTAATAGCAGTCAGAGACTTTAATGACAGAGGCATCATTCTGATTTAGGGTGCATATTTTTTGTGTTTCTGAGTTGCTAGAGCAACAACACTTGAGATAATTGTTGCATGCAGAATATTAGAAAGGTTCGGGATCGGGTTCAAGTTGAATGTATTTCTTGTTGAGAGGGAGTGTTGAAAATAGCAACAAGAAATGCTAGAAACAGAAATGATAAAAATAACATTGCTATAAATAGCATTTCAGGATATACTCCAACTCTGTTGGAAATAGAAAAAATAGAAATGCTAAAAATAACATTGCTATAAATAACATTTCGGGATATATTCCAATTTTGAATAACAAGCTCAAGTGATCCATTATCGTTAATGTGTGGGACACCCAATTCATCCCATCATTGGTAACGAATGTAGCCCCTGACCATTCACTGACTCATTATGAAACTCTCTTACTAATCTCTATCATGTTTCTCTACAAATATGTAAAAAGGAGAATCATGAGCACACTTAATCCCGATCAATGCGCAAAGTCTTTTTTTTCCAGTCAATGCGCAGTCCTTTTTTCAGTCAATGTGTAGAGTCCTTTTTTTAGTCAATGCACAGAGTCTGAACTGTTTCATATATAAGTTGAGTAAAAGAATCAAAACAAACTCAAATGATCTAGTGACCAGTGACTTAAGTAACTATTATATATATATATATAAAATTAACTTAACTAAAAAAATAAATAAAAACAATAGATTTAAATTAACCAATATTTAAATTCAATTTAAAAAAATAATAAATAGTATAACTGCATTAATAAAATTTAATTTGCAAATATATAAAAATATTCAAATAAGCATCTCTTGGCCTGAAATTGAATTGGTCGTAGTCAGTGCAGGCGGTCATGGCTCTTGCTAGGTTTATAGCCATCCCCCGGCGTCGTGGCCAGTATCGACTATGTTTCCGTCCGATTTGTGAACCCTCTCCAATCCTTCTTAACCCATAACCCTTCGCAGACCTCCGTTCTCCACTCCCCTCTCAGCACATCCACTTCATTAAGCGTTGACCCTTCCAAACCTGGCGTTGATTCCTCCTCTACCGATTGTGTTTCAATGTCTTTGGACCCCTTGGTTAACAGCTCTGGGCTTAACGCTATTGGTTTCCCCTCCATGTGTCTCCCTGTATTTAAGTCTTATTAACATGAGTAACTTTGGTAATAAACATAATAAAGTTCATTATTTGAATATAATAATAATAATAATAGGGTATTCAACTCGTTTATTTTTTCCTTTCGATTCCCCTCCAACTTGGTAATTAACCTAATAAATTTTATTATTTTGAATATAAAAATGATAATAATAGTAGTAGGGTAGTCAATTTGTTTGTTTTCTTTTTTTCCATCCCGTTTATAGTCCCTTGGATAATACTAAGGAAATAATAAGACAAGACTGCGTTGTTGTATTTAGGAAAGCAAAGGCCCCCAAGAACAAAATTAGCAGGGAAGAGTTTGATGCCCTCAAATCTTTGAACAGGAACCAGGTATCATTGTTCTGAATGTCGATAAAGGTGGGGCTATAACAATTCTTGATAAGGAGGATTACTGTAAGAAGATGTTGGATCACCTTTCTAACAACAAGAGCTACATAAAACTTAATAAGAATCCCTTCAAGAGGATCTCTAGAACAATTGTTTTAGCTATAAAATATAGTAGCACTGTTGGCTCCTTTAGCCACAATTTCATCAACAATAGTCCTATCACAACTAGGATCTATAGACTTCCAAAGATCCACAAGGATGGGCCTCCCCTGAGAACCATTGTCAACACCATATGAGAGCCAACCTATCTTCTAGCTAAATATTTATCCCTGAAGCTTAAACCCATTGTTGGCCTTATAGAGTCATTTGTCAAAGACTCTTCATCATTTGCCAATGAGTTGAGGGACATGAAGCTTGATCCTGAAGACAACGTTGTTAGTTTCGATGTAGTTTCCCTTTACACTAACATCCCTCTCAAGGAGGTCCTTGAGGTCATCAATCACCTCACTTATCCTGATACTTCTAAATTAGTCAAGATTTGTCTTACTTTTACTTTCCCCTGCTTTGAAGGGGAATTCTATGATCAAACCTATGTTGTTGCCATGGGTTCCCCCTTGTTCCATATTGTAGTTAGTTTCTTTCTGGAAAACTTTGAATCCAAAGCTTTGGCATTGTCTCAATTCAAGCCCGAGCTATGGAAAAGATTTATGGATGACACCTATGTCATATAGCCTCATGGTCAGGATAAGTTAGATCTCTTTTTCAAACATCTCAACAGTCAGTCTAACTCCATAAATTTTACTATGGAGAAGAAAGTTGATGGTTGGTTGTCTTTCCTTAATGTCCTTATTTTGAAGAAGGAAAATCTGTCTTTCTCCCACCATGTATTTCAGAGGAAAACTCATACTCAAAAGTATCTTGATGCCAAGTCACATCATTTCCCTACTCAAAAGCTAGGTGTTCTCAACACGTTAGCTACTTGTGCATTGAGAATTTCTAATGAAAACCACCCTTCTAAAGAGAAAACCCATCTCCTTGATTGTTTCATTAATAATGGATATAATAGGCACTGGCATCTTAAAGCTTTCCTTAAAGCTAGAAAAGGTCCTAAGGTTAAGAAGGATCTCAAGGATTGGATTTCAGGGGTGCATATCCCTTTCATATGAGGGACCTCAGACACGATTTCAAAAATCTTGAGGAAGCATAATGTTTCTTCACCCTTTTGACCCATCAACACCATTCAAAGCTCCTCAAAATATGTAAAAGACCTAGTGGACCCCAAGGATATGAAAGGCGTATATGGTATCCCATGTTCTTATGGAACCCCCTATATTGGTGAAACAAGCCACTCTATAAATTAGAAGATTCTTGAGCACGTAGTCGATATTAGGCATGGAAGGACCCGCTCTTTAGCTTTGGCAAAACATGTCGAAAAAATAAAGCATCATAGATGCAATGAGGAGGCCTCAGTTATTGCAAGGATTACTCATTTTCATGACCATAAGTTTAGGGAGGCCATAGAAACATGGTAATCTAAACAGGGACAATGACTAGAAAATTAGTAGTTGTGCTTTCCTCTTAGCAAACTTTCCTTTCTTATCTCATTTGGTTGTATTGATTTCTATTATTCCCCATTTTTATTTTTATTTTTATATTTAATTTTATCTCTTCATTCTTAAAAAAAATTAGAAATAAAATAATTTTTATTTCTTTTAGGTTCTCTAAATTGGTCTCTTATAATGTCTCATGTGAAGTTTATTATTTCCTCTTTGTTCCCTTACTTTGTGTTAATTTATTTTGTCCCTTTCCTTTTATATTTGTTATTTAATTTAATTTATTTTTTGTATTTACATTCAACAATTTGACTTTGGTAATCTCTAATATATTTTAGGAATTCCTTCTAATTAAACCTTAAATAATAATAATAATTCACATATATATATGATTTATTAATTTATTTAGATTAAAAATCGAGTCAAAAGTAATCTCATATTATGAATGGGATAATAATCTTATCGTAATTTCAAGATTATATTATATTATATATATATATATATATATTATATATATATATATATATATATATATATATATATATATTATATATATAAGTTATTTAAATTAGAAAGAAAAATAATATTTCTTCTCAGTTTTGGTCGAGTCAAAAGTAATTACTTTATTATAATTGTTGGATTGGTCTATCTTTCTATTTAACCCGTTGTCATGATCTAATTTTTCGTCTTATCTTGACAAGCTCCTCCACAAATAAATTTTGATGTAATTAAGACGGAAAAAATTCTCAAAAATTAATTATGAATCACATAAGCGTTAATTCGATCATATAAAAATATTATGAAAAATAATAAAATAACTAAACTTTATTAATATTTATTTGAATTTCTGACCATCGTTATTATTTTGTAACCAATGCAAAAAATTTCGTCATCTCCATAGTTAGGTATTTATTAAATGTTCTCCATAGTTTCTTTCCCTTTATAAATTTAACGTTTTAATTAAAGGCAAAGTTGATGATCGTTTGACTAAGTATTAAACCCTCTTCGTAGTTTCTGTCACCTTTGCAAATTTAAGTTTTTTAGTGAAAACTGCAACTTTGTATCCCATTTTATTTTACTAATCGAAATATTTTATTAAATGCAAAGTTGTAAACATGTATACATCCTACATATTTTATTAAACTCTAAATCAAATCCATTTTACTCTTGTGAATTTGTATTGACCCCAGGAAAATAATTACCCAATTACTCCATTGTATGGGAGAACACAAGTTGCAACTACAACTCTTGTAGAGGACGTAATAAAATTAATAAAAATACATAATTTTAAAATTATTTTTATAAAGAGAATATCTGTACTATAAAAAATTAGTTTTGTATCATTGAAATTTTGATAAACTGAAATTACACTAATATATAATAAATTTAGACATATGTTATATAATTAACATAGTTTAAAAATATTTTGCATTTTTGAAAAAACAATTTTTTTTATGCAGTGGAACTTATGGCAGGATAGTTGAGAACCATATGTTATATAATTAAGATAGTTTAAAAAGAAATTTGCATTTTTGTAAAAACATTTTTTTTAATGCAGTGGAACTTATGGCAGGATAGTTGAAAACGAAAAAGGTGTGGATGAATTTTAAGAAAGGCATCAAAAAGTGGGAAACTTTGATAGGGATGGAAGTTAAAATAATACAACACAAGAAAATGAAAAATCTTAACTGCAAAACGAAAAGCACAACTTTGGAACCATCTACACAAATGAAAATGAGAATATATGAGTTGAAATGGAAAATGTAAAAGGAACAATTAAACGATCAAAATCAAATGGAACAATTTAATGCAAGACTTAAGAGAATATGAGTGTTGATAACATCGATGAGATTATAAGCCATGGAAACCACTAACCCAACATTTTAGCTAGCTATGAATTAGGTATTCCTCTAAGGTTCTCGTCCCTTTGATCTCTAATAGAATGATCGACTCTATTCGTGTCGGCTAAAAGGAAAGGGAAAAGCATTACGCTCTTCTAATATCCATCTATCGCATGGCTTTAGGAAGGGTAGAACACACTCAATGAGTCAATCAAACACTTTTTCCATGATCAAATTAATGGAAAGCTTTGTGTACTCAGATGCCACGACCCCTCATATTCCTTAAAACACGCTTTGATACCCATTTATTGCAAAGCTCGAAGAAGATTAGGACAAGCTCAAATAATTGTTTAATCACTTAGTCCATCATTGGATTGACATAAAAAAAATTGTACACCCATGTCGTAATCACTCCACGGGGCACCCTCGGAACATTTTTTACTTGTTCGTAAAATGTGTAAGGTCCACTAATCCTTCTAGGTTGAGAATCGATGAGAATGTACCTTCCTTGAGCACAGATGACGTGAGTGTTCAACTAATGTTAATTTTTCGATTTGGATGCATCTCAGCTAAAAGGGAAGAGGTTAAAATGTCTAAGTTCATGAATATCCACTTAAAAAATTAAATAACAAACATAGTGAGATACCAAACATAAATATCATTATATATTTTTATTGATTTGACAATAGTTACGTACATAGAAATATATCACCAACTAGATACAATGTAGGCAGATCTCATTCACTAAAAATAACTAGTGAAACTCACAACAATTAACACCTTGTACCACACCTATAAGAATTAATTCTAAGTCTCTCGCTTAATGCTTATATTATAAATATCAAAAATCACAAATTACAATACTGAAATTAAACATTGATGTTTATCTAATTTGGTCGTTATAGCACTTTCACCCACTTTGGCATCTCCCCAACTATGCTCTTTCTCCATCCCAATTTCGAGCTTACCACTTGACCCATTTAAGATAAAACTGCTTCTGACCATCATTGTCATACTTGTAAAATTAACAATATTGACACACTCGACTCGTCAAGGTTTCTACAAGAAAAACATTCAAGTAACTCAATCAATCTATGGACATGCATCCATTTGTTGAATGCATGGTCTTTCACTGTATTCATTAGTTATTTAGGAAGACCGTTTGGATATTCAATGTATTCAAAAGTTAATTGTACAATATGACCTCTTAAATGCACACACGAAATAACTTTTAAACTGATGTTTTTTGCTCCAGATGATGGGATCAATGTATAACATATTGTAAACATATTCAAATAAATGATGTTCTTGTATCACCGTATGCATCAAAACCCACCAATTTGAATTATGTTACTATGCTCTATAATTTTGGTTCTTCATAACTCATTACAAGTAAAAAATACAAGAGTGAACTTTGCCGACCACTAATTAAATTTCAAACCCACACCACATAATTATTTGCAATTGAAAGCTTCCAAAGCAAACAACAATATACAATGATCGCGAAGCTATGATCATGCACGTGGACCTTTGGTTTTTTCTTCTTTGACTTCCCCACAGCTTCTAAAGGAGAAAGACAATGATTAAAACATGAGAAAATATCGTAGCCCTTCATTTAGCCAAAAAATATGGTTGATTCAATGACCCTAAATCCAAGTATCTAGGGTTTCTTCTAGTCATAGGAACCGTGAGGCTCAAGGAAAGTTTACCACTCAAAACCCGCTTGAAACGAGATTGGAGATCCACAAAATAATAATGAAATACAAGAAAAGAAAAAAGTAATTACACCAACAAGGATAAGAAATTAACCAAGTCATGATTGAGTCTTCTTTCCATTGAACAACAAGTTCACTTATATCCCCTAGTAAACCGTCATCTATATCATCTTGAAGGTCTTGAGTTTGAATCTTGATGAAAACCCTTTCCACAATTTCGCTACAAATGCCACTAACAAATTTGAAATAGATGCAAAACATATAACTTCGATGGGGTATTCATATTTCAGAAGTTGGGAATTCATAAATCCACAAATTTTATGGAAATTCTTCAATAACAAGACGAATACATTCCTTTGACAATGACTATGCAAATTTTTTGAGCAGCACATGTACAATACTTTGGACGGTGATTTTGTACTCCGGATGCTTCTCACAATCACACAAAACAAAACTATCAAATTCAATACTCCAACAATCACTCATACGGAAAATAAACACTCTCGCATTCTACCCTATGTAAAAGGATTTAAGCTTGCAGAATTGGCATCATCATAACAATTCTCTTGAGAGAATTGGGACTAGACCTATTTTGATACCAGGTCAAAAATGAGAGAGCAAGCATAGTTACACATGAAACACAATCTCACTTTATTTGTATTGATTTAACAGTGATGATTTAACAGTGGTGATGTAGGAGCATCTAGACCTAGCCAACAATGTGATGGAGTGGTCACATGTTGTGGCTAATGCATGTTTGGAGGAAGACTTGGTTTTTAATTTTGTATTAATTTCAAATAAATGTAAGTAGTTAAGAATGGCCTAATTCTGAACAAAATTAGGAATAAAATGGCAAATGATCCTCCCTGCATGGAGATCAAGCTAAGTAGTCTAGTTTGTTTAGATTAAGATAGGATTAAATTCTAAATGTATAGTTTATTCCTCCAGTTGTGGAGGAGATGGTTAAATTAGCATATATGTGTTCCTTTCTTTTCTGAAAAGGAAAATGTGAGACAGAGAGGGAGAGGACTGAGAGTGTTGTAGCCTATGGGTAGCATAAGAGGGAAAGGCAATTAACTAGAGAAATCAGGCCAGAGAGGGCAGAGAACCCTAAATATAGTTTTGTATATATGTTTGTACATAGATAATTGACTTAGAGTGTGAAACCAAGTAATTGATAGCATTTGTTTTAAGGCATATGTCTTTGTTTGTATAATATGGACTAAAGCGGGACTCTGTTATTGTTTATTCTGGAAAGATTAGTGTTGCATGCATAATTATATAATGGGCCCGTGGAGGCCTCGAATGCTTGCTCCTTCTCTATATGCGAATGATTTTGGCATTGGCTTTGTGTTTTTATACTCTACCATAGAAATCCATGTGGTTAAGGAAAACTTAGTTTAATTTGGGTCCGCAAGTGGAAAACCCATTTACACAGAGAAACAATGCAAAACCACTAAGTGAATCATTATAACAGACCTGAAATATTATAAATGTTACTTTTGAGTTATATCAGATCCGATACATAAATTTCATTGCATCGGAAGAAGGGATCTGGCTTGTGATCACCAAATTTCGATAGCGCAACCTACCCAGACCCGAAACAATATAGTGCCGATTAGATAGCATATCGGGTCCATAAAGGTCATCACATCGGAGGATTTTGAAGCGGGGGTTATATATTGTGAAGTGCCATTATTATTTTCGATAGTGATTATGCTATCGCATTGGAACTCCGCCAAAGATAGCGCCAATAGTTATGGGCATTGAGACTGTGATCGTCGATATTGTGATCTAATCTAAGATGTCTGATCGGCCAGATCTAGATCTGCGGTGTTAACACATATAGCTATGTAAAAGGGGCATAAAAGCTTTGTTTTGGCCTTTTGAAGAGTATTTGGTCTCAAAAGGGAAAAAGGCATAGTACAAGCTTTTTCAAAGGCTTTCCACTCTCGATGGAGTAAAGGGCCTATATTTTGTAGACAAAGGGTGTAAAGCGGGGTGATTTGGGATTTTTAAGTCCAAAAGCATATAAAACACTTCCGATATGCATGCATGTGGGCATGGAGCTTTAAAGGGAAAATAAGGGGAAATTAAGCCCTGATAAGGTATATTTGTGTGGCAGCCTTAGGGTTACGTCATTTTTTGTATCAGAGCAGGGAAAGGAAGAAAATTTCATGTGAAGGAACTAAAAACAGAGTAGTGTTAAGATATTTATGTAGGCAAGATGAAGGATCAGATTCTAATGTGACAGAAGGAAAGCACACAGAGACGATATATAACAGAACTTGCAAACGCAAAAGATAGAGGAAATCCATTCAAAACAAAGGTGGTAGCATAAGAAAGTGTGAAGACTGTAGCAATATAGAACAAGAGAAGTTGTGAGAGAAGAACCAGATATGTTCTTAAATGCATAACAAGGAAAGCACTCTAAAGTGGCAGTGAACCTGAAGAATCCAACGGGAGATTGGACAAAGAGGACAGCTGAAGTGTTCTCAAGAAAGAGTGAGAGATTTCAGAAGCGTAGAAGGAGAAAAGGTGTTTCTCAGGAGGGGGTTCCAGATAGAGGACCATGCTTACCAAAAGACTGAGTGAGGAGAGCTTAGTGAGGTAAGATTGTAGTAAGGAGGACTTACTGTTGCAAAGGCTTCTTGTAGAGGAGTGAGGACCTCATGGAAAGAGAGGAGAAGAAGATGACTACAGATAGTCATAGCAGAGGTTTAGAAAGAAGCCATAGTAGAAGGAAAGATGCCAAAGCAAATGGCATGAGGATGAGTTAAGGAGAGTTTGACAGAGAGAGAGCTCAAATAGATTTCCAGATTGGAATATTTATGGAGATGCTGTAGAGGAGTGATGAAGACCATAAGCATGGTTGGATCATGAGGAAGAGAGTAAAGTGGCAGAGGCTATGAGAAAAGAGAAATCAGCAAGTGAAGTTAGAGATAACAAAAGAATTGAAAAATATTGAGCAGATATTGAGTACTCAAGAGGAACCAGAGGAACCCAGAGAAGCATAATTAGGAATGGAAGTTTCCATTTGCAGACCAGAAAAAGGTGAAATTTTGGGTGAAGAGGATAATGAGAGATCATCTGAAGATCTCATGGACTATTGGCATAGTTCAGAACAATTCAAAGATATGTTGACAAGGGAAGCAGATGAGGCAATGAAGCCTTGTGATTTTAATTCTCATATTTTGTGTATGTTTGCAGGATATATAGAGGATGATGGATAGTATTTTGAAACTGTCACAAATAGGAATGAAGCTCTTGAGGTGAAGTATGATGGAGAATCCCTTTTAGAGGAAGAAGGTGCTGATCTATTACAACAGAAGGAGTTCATAGATGAAATTATGAAACAATCAGATGAAGTTGATATGGACCAAAAGTCTAATGACAATGCCATAGTGGTATTCCAAGAATGTAAACAAATGAATTTGTTTAATAAAATTGATGAAAGAAGTTTGCAATATGATAGTGTAGAAGACAGGATAACTCAGGAGGATTGCCAGGAAAAGAATGAAGCTAAGAATGGAAGTTTTGATGGACTACTGGAGAGATTTCACATGGAATTAGAACTCTTGGAAAGAATGCTCAAGGAACCCGAAGGAGAAATGAAGCTTTCAGAACTTGATGGAGAAAAGGATATGTTTACTATGCATGGTGTGGAAGACAACATTAATAAATATGATGCTGAAATCAGAGAAATTGAGCATAGATTATTTGAAGGTGAGATGAAAGATCAGGAGAAACAAGGAAGTTATGTCCTCAGAGACATGAAGGAGACAAAAGTATTAATCCAACAAGATGAAGATGGAAGGAACCAACAATTTGAAAGGGATGATCAACTATATGAGAATGAATTTGAGGAAGGCATTAGATTGCATAAGTATAGCAACTGGAAGTAGAATGAAAAACAAGAGATTAGTCTGGCAGTACAAAGAAAGACAAATGAAGTTCAAAGATACAGATGGAGAATGAACAAAAGATTCAAGTGGAAGCTATTGCAACAGAGGTGGAGTGGCAAGTTGATGAATGAGTTCAGGGAACTTGAACAAATTCATATTGATTTGTTAAATAAGGAAAGACTCAGAGAAATGGAGTCACAACAAGAAGGATCTGTTGAAGTCCAAAAGATCTATGATGGATGATTGGTGCTTGAAGCATAAAAATATAATGGAAGGTATTGTATTTCGAAAATTGAATGTTTTTGTGTGTTTTCAAGTCATATAGACTTGAGGAAAGACAAGCAGTTATTGGAAATTGTTATATTAATAGGTGGAGAGATGACTACTCACACTCATATGTAGAATAAGGAGGAAAGTTACAGCCAAGTGAAAGAAGATGTCCAGTCAGGTGATATCCAAAGGATAAGTCAAAAGGGGGATGGCAAAAGAATTATTGAGATTAAAGGATACACTAAAGTAAGGCAACTGTTTAGTGTTGTCATAAGTGAAGATAACAACACATATATGATTTTTCAGAAGTTAAAGGAAGGAAAAGGAAGGAAAATCACATAATCAAGTGATGTAAAGAGAAGAGCAGTTGTTAAACATAGTTGTAGTAAATTACGTAGATATTAAATAGTCATGTACATAGATAGAAAAAGTTGGATATCGTGCCATGTCGGATGGGTTGCAGCCTATGAGCATTGACTGTTTAATCGTGGTAGTCTCCTAGGCGGTAGGGTTGTAGCATACCACCATTGAATGTTTCTCTAAATATGTGAAAGAACGAGAGCCCTGGAACCCTTAGTCTTCGCCAGTGCAAAGAATTCCAATCTACAACTTTCAAGGTTTAGCAAGAACCAGCGTAGTATGCAAGAATCGCATAGTTTATTTACAAGCAGTCGTTATTGGCCTGCAGCGCGATCATGGCGAGAAAAGACCGTGTTAATATTTATAAGCGCTCGTCAATCGATTTGAGTAAATTCAATGGTTTAATAAGCACGGGCATATTTTTAAGAGTAGGCGGTAGAAGAGTTTTTTTTTAAAGAGAGATTAAAGATTTTTATATTCATGCCTCACAATTATAATGGGCTTAAAATATTCTAAAGGTTTTGTTCAAGTTTTTCTAGCCAAGGCCTAGTATATTGTAATCCATTTATCAAATTAATTTTTGAATTTAATTTAGTTGCTATTAATACCTTTTTTTCTCATAATGATCAAATATTAATTAAATATTTCTTAATTATAAAAAATAAGGTTTAATTTTTATTTAATATTCGTTAATTATAAAAATAAGTTTTAGTTTTTATAAAAAATATATTCTAATTTTATAACTGCTTAAATTTTAAATTTATTTTCGTGGAAAAAGTCATAATTTCCATTAATAAGATGAAAATTACATTCTGTGTATGCATAAGCATTACTTTAATCTGGCACTCCCTGTCTAACCAAATGTAAGAAAATTGTGCATTCCTCCTCATAGGGAGTACAAAATTCCAAAACACTTCTAACTTATAAGTTCCTATCCTCTTCTCAGAGGAAAAAGAGTAACCAATGACTATTTACATAAATATAAAAAAGATAAACAAAACATATATGTTTTTCATAAAAACTGAGTTAAAATGTTCATTCCAGTGTTGCTCTTATAATGCTTCAAAGTCTACGAAAGGCCTGTGATAGTGCCGATACATGACCCCGTCCAAGTCTTCACAGATCATCCAAGAGTTGTCATCCCTGATCCCTGCTTCTTTGGATAGGAAGTCAGCAGAGGTGGTCACTCCCTGAAAATATGATGACAAGTGAATGAGTCAAAAAACAAGACAAGTCTATGAATCTCATCCAGAATATTCCTCAAAGTGAAAGTAGAACATGTATGTTTTTTGTTGATCTAATTTATAACCAATTTTGAATCACCAAAAGGCTACAGGTTTGAGCATTGTTTTTGTAAGGCAAAGAGGATAATATTTTTTGCAGCAATAAGCTCGGCATATTTGTTGGTTCCCCGTCCTAGTCCCATTTGAATTTTGAAAAAATGTGTTTTGGATAAGTATAGAATCTCTCCCCCACCATAGCTTGTCTCCTGAGTTGAGCCATCTAAATAAGCCCAAGGGATTGATTTGTTGATGACCTCTATCTCAACATTCCTTGTTTGGTTTTTTTGGGGCTCTTCTGGGATCATAAGATGATCTACTATGATTCTGTTATGTATGGAGGACCAGTGAGGGACCTTATGTGAAAAAATTATCTCATTCCTGGATATCGAGATCGCCCAACAGATGAGCAAGGGCAGGTTCCTTTCCTTTCCAGAAGAATCCTTCCACCAAGAGGTCTATGCCTCCTTTATTGCTATCTTGTGCCAGCTAGGCCTGATGGAGAAAGTTTTCAAGATACCATTCCAAAGATCTTGTGCCAAAGGACAATTCAAGAAGAGGTGTTATGTGTCCTCGTTGCAGCTTCTGTATAGGTGGCACTAGAACGGTCCAGCGAAAGATCGCTTCATCAGATTTGCCCCCGTAGGGACCTTGTTATTTAAGATGGACCATAAGAGCAACTTTGATTTGGGGGTAGCTTTGAGCTTCCAGAGGAGGTTCCATCTTATCTTAGAGTCAGGTGGCTTAAAGGGTTCCATGAGCACCAAGTATATGGTCTTAGGTGTGTACTAACCATGTTTTGCAAAAGCCCAAATGAACTCATTTTCCCCTTCCATGATCCTGATGTGGGCCTCTGTTAGCGCTGTTATGTAAAGGCTCCATGAATGCTGCCACTGTATGGGAATATTTCGGGCTGCTCCCGATTTCCATGCCTGCTATGCTAAGGAGGATCGTTCATTGTCTGCAATTTGGCTGAGATGAGAAATCCCCTGTTTAGTTAGGTGGAGCCTCAGGTCTTCGGGGAGATTGTGAGCGTTTCCACACACTATCCACGGGTCCACTCCCAAACACACATTTGAGGTTGAGCGGACTTGCCAAGTCAAATTGTTCCTTATTAGGTCCTTTGCTTTGTTTACTGCTTTCAAAATGTTGGAGATGTTCCCATATGTTCTTTTGTCATGTCAAATCCAATTCAGAGGGTTAATGGGTCTTATATACTTTGAAGTTACCACCTTTGTCCAAAGGTTGTCTTTGTTGAGAAGCTGCCATCCTAGTTTTACTGCTAGCACTTTTAAGAAAAAATTCAGCATCTTAATCCCCCCCCCCCCCCCCAATGTTTAGGCAGGACTAGAGTCTCCCATATTGTCCAAGAAAAAATTCTACCTATCTGGTTCCCCTTCCATAAAAATCTACAACATATTTTCTGAAGCTTGTCCAGGATGCCTCTACGGATCTAAGCTAGGGACATCCAGTAGATTGGGGTTGCTTCCAGCACCGCTTTAATCAGGATTGGTCTACCGGCTCTGGGTAAGTATTTATGGTACCATATAGTCACGCGCTTTTGCACCTTTTTGATCAGCCATATCTAGTCCGTTATTTTGTGGCCAAATGGCTTCAGATAGTATCCCAAGTATCTCAGGGCTTCTTCAAACGGATAAGTGACAAAGGGGAATCTTCTGAGAGCAAATAACATCTCGTTTTGAGCACACCTGAGTGTAGATAAGGTTGATTTGGATTCATTTACAACCATTCCTGTGGCCTTTTGAAAGACTCCCATGACCTGGTGGAGAGCTGTGAGGTCACTCAGACTACCAACGAGAAAGATGAGGACATCGTCCACAAAAACAGATCTTCAAGGAAAGGGAATCAGTGACTTTTATACCCTTTAAAGGCCCATTCCTGTGCTCTTCATGGATAAATATGTTGAGGCCCTCCATGGCCGTGTTAGCCTCCTGTTGCAGCAGGTTACTCATGCTTCACGATTGACATTTTACAGGCCAAATATGTCATACTTTGCATGCTGCAATGATCCATATTTGCTAAACAGTCACCAAGCAAAGAAGGCTACTCAGAGTTCATCTAACTCCTTTCCAAATTTTGAAAAGTCATTCCAGTTTTGTACAATTTTTAGCTAAAGGGAGGTCCAAACAGCTTAATCTTGGTCTCCCTGGGTTTCAATTTCCTGTTTTAGAATATAGAGAATGAAAATCTGTCCAAACAACTTAATATTGGAAGATTCTTAGATAGGTAGAGAATCAAAGGAGCCCAACTACTTAATCTGGGCCCTCGGAAGAAAAAAGGGTAGTTTGTAGATAGGAAGGCATAAAAAAAAAAATTTGAAATGATGGGTCTGCAAGTCTAAGTGCACCCAAACCAAAAGAAGAAAAAATGTTAGGTAAGTAGGCTCGATAGGTAGTTTTGAGGTTGCATAATCTTGATTTCTGATCAATTCTATGTTTTCAGGGTGTCATCTCTACTCAGGGCACAATCACCAGGCAGTTTTATGTGAAAGAGATAAAAAACAGGCATAACTAAATTCCCTTTCTCCCCCTCCCCCAAATCATTAACTAATTTCCCCAAAAGAGGTCAAGATCTGCTTGATATCTCTTAGTTTCATCATTTTTCATGTTGTTAGCCTCGGTGAAGATCTGCTTCACTCAAAGAGGATTCATACTTTCTCTATAAGGTTCTATCTCCCCTTTGAAGCCTAAGATCTCTGAAGCTTAGCGCTTTCTTGTCATTTCCATGTTAACTATTGACACTATTATTTAACTCCCTATATTTTCCCTATCCCCATACGAAAACTATGTAGATACCCCATTATGTAAATATCCCCTCCCCTTGGTTGAAATATAACCATAAATACTTCACTGGGAATTACTAAGTCACCTGGACTTTAGTAAGAGCCCTCCCTCTGCAAAAATTCCCACTCCCAAGTGTCTGGACCCCTTCCAAACACTAAGAAATCCCTTTCTAAAGGCTAATAAACCTCCCCGCGCATTCTTCTGTGAAAACTATTAATGTTTGTTTGATAAGTTTCCACCATGAAAAAACACAGTTCGCCCATTTTCTAAAGTTTAAAACCCACAGCGACGCGAAAAATTAAGCCTTTAAAGCATGCGTGCCTTTACTAAACCCCGCGCATCTCCCTTTTCTCTCCACCATCAGATCACCTCCCCCAGATCCGACGGTCCTTGTTCACATCGCGCGCCCAATTGTGGTGGTAGGTTACCACCCGACTTCTGACGGTTTTACCGTCGTACACCGGGACAGGTGGTGGCCTCCCATTGCATTGGGCCGCCCCTGACAGAAACCACCTCCGTACCAAAGGCGGTCCGACGCACAGGTAAAACCGCCCTCCCTTCACGTAACAGGAGTGCCACCTCACCCTGCCACGTTGCCTCCAAGTCACCTCACCCAGCCTGCACCCGACCCACGTCACCCCATCGTACTGCCATGTCACCCTGGTGACGTCAACATGCTGACGTCACATCCGTACCAAAGGACCCCACTACTAACGTTAGCATGCTGACGTCGTCCGCCGTACTGCTGACGTCAGGAGCCAAAAAACCAAAAATTCGCGCAAGAGGAAAAGTCGAGCTTCTGAGCTCCGGAATGAGAAACGGAGGCAGTTTTCGATACGCGATTAGCGCGAAGCGCTAATCACGCATCACTACAAGAAATAGGCCATATTGGGGAATCTTTAGGGAATCTTTTGATTCCTTGACCCGTTTTGCAGCGAAAAGGCCCGAAATTGCCCGATTTTGCCAAATTAAACCAATTTGAAGACAGGAAGAGACCAGAGACAGAGATTAAAGAGTATCAGATCAAATTTACAGAGAGAAAGCATGTCAAAGAGTATCAGTAAGCGGTGGAGACCATCAAGGTAGCGGCAAAGAGTATCAGCGAAGATCTTAACAGCGGCCCAAAGCAGGAGAAAATTAAATACCTTCCAGCAAAGTCAAAAAAGAGGGCGAGGCCACTCAAAGCTCTCAAATCATGGTTGTTGCACATTTAAGTCACATCAGAACAGAGCTGCAACTCCCAAAGCATAGTTATTCCAGCAGTACTGCATCGAGCCACCAAGGTCCACATTGTACTCTTTTTGATCCAGCTACCTCTGACACAATTCAATAGATATTTACCTGCATTTAATTTTGGCACAATTTTATTTTTAGAAAGCTCTTTTTGCAGACCTGTTTTAGGTCAATTGTAATAAATAGTTTGAGATATTTGCACCATAAAGAAAGCCCTCAATACTGTATTAAGGTTTGGTTGGTTGGTCAACAAGCTATCTTTAGCTAATTTTGCTCTAGGAGAGACTCGCACTGTAATACCTGATAGTTTCTATAATCAAAGACTGCTTATGAGCATTGGAGAATGGATTGTTCACTGTGTTTACCGGTTGAAGAGTGATTATGGAATTCTCGTGCTGTTACATAACTCAATAAGTGCTTCTTACCTCTGTTTTCCATTCATAAGTTACTATCTAAACAATAGAAAAGAAGAATAGCTTAGAATTTGTTTAAATAAACTCTATGCTCAATTTATGTTGTTTCTTTATGTTTTCCTCTGTTTAGGCATAAATATGAATTCCACATGGCTCATGTTTGCCCTAAACCTTAGAAAGTTATCCAGGGATTCTTCATTGCCCCTAGATAGAGATAATCTTTCCCTCCATTAAGTTGAATGAGAGATTCTTAAGTGCCTCTCATTCCTTACATGTCATTCATCCTTTAGTTTGAAGATTGTGTTATGTGCAGCTATCCTGCTCCATATTTCTCTTATGACCAAGAAAACCCACTGGTAATCCTAACCCATGACTCCATGCCCAATGGTTTGAAACTTATCACTTCATGAATTGCCTCTCTGCCTGAAAGCATTTTGCTTCCATCCAAACACAAACAAAAACCCCTGAACCAAAAGCTAGCCTAAAATCATCAACAAATTTAAACCATTAAGAGAGAGCCCTCTCTGATTGCAGGTGGGCTATAACCTGCAATCCAAATATTGGTTTGTGGTTACCTCGGTTGTATCCCTACAGGATCCTAGGGACAACCTGAGTGATAATAGGCTAGGAGGAACAAAAGTGGAGACAGGGGACATCCTTGTCTGAGACCCCTTTCTGCATGGAAAAGAGGGGAGGCCGAGCCATTTATTAAGACACAGAAGGGAACAACTATTGTGCAGCTCATGATCCATTTGATAAAAGGAAAGGGGAAGCCAATATGGGTGAGGAGCATATGGTGGTATAGCTAGCTGACTTTTTCAAAAGCTTTAGAGAGGTCAATCTTGAGGATCATGCCTTTGGTTTTCTAGTATTGGACTAAATGGAGGAGTTCTTGAGCCATCCCAATGGCCTCATGGGTTTGTCTTTTGTGAAGGAAGGAAAATTGCTCTTGGGAGATGTGGAGCGAGAGGACCGGCTTTAAGCAATCGACAATGATTTTAGCTATGATTTTGTAAATGCAGTTGCAGAGGGATATGGGTCTGAAGCCATCAAAAGAGGAGGGTTTGTCAGACTTTGCAATAAGGGCTATGAATGTGTCCTTCAAGCTGCCCGCGATCCTTCCTCTCTTCCTACTCTCCTCAGTAATTTGCAGGAGGTTTGCCCCCAACACCTCAAAGAATATCACATAGAATTCTACGGTCCAGCCATCCGGCCCCGGGCTCTTTTCTTTCTTCAACATTTTTAAAGTATCTTCCAGTTCTCTCATAGTTACTTCTCTTGCTAGCTCCTATTTCATCTCCTGCTCAACAAACCTCGGGAAGAGCTAAACAATTTTCATCACTTTGGATAGGGAGGCATAAGGAGGAGCTTTATATATATTGTGAAAATGTGAGCAAGCTAAAGTAGCCAACTCTCTGAAGGATTGGACTGATCTACCCTTTGAATCCTTTAGTTCCTAGATAGTATTTATAGCCTTTCTACCATTTCCATGTTTATGGAAGAATTTAGTATTATCGTCCCCCTCCTTAAGCCAGATAGCTCTACTTCGGAGCCTCCAATTTGCTTCCCTATTTGAAAGAACTTTGGTTCTCTTTTGGAGCATGACACTGTAAGCCTCTTTCTGTTCTTGGGTCCTCAAGACACCTCCTGTGTTCTCCTCAAACAAATTTAAGTATAGCCCTCTCCATCTCTTAGAGGGAGAATTTGCCTGCCTCCTTTTTCTGTCGAGCCCAAGACTTAGAAAGGCTCTTCAGTTTCTTCATATTGAGGAGAAAGTTCTGAGTTATGTCCCCTGATGTAGCAGGAGGATGTGACTTCCAAAAATTCGACACAAATTTGATATATTCCATATCTTGCAACCAGGTAGAATTGGAATTATAAGGGACCTTTGTCTTACTAATGACATCCTATATCTCTAGTATATAGGGAGGTGGTCTGACAGCCCACAGGAGCTGACCCATTGTCTAATACAGTGTCCTCCATTGGTTATTCCTTCTTTAGTAAGAAAGCGGTTAAGTCTTCTAGCCAAACTGGCTTCTCCCACTCTGTTATTCTTCCATGTAGGATGCTTCTTTGTTGAAGGGACATCCATGAGACTGTGGGACTCCAAGAGGTTATCAAAAAGACCCAACAAAGCATCCACCTAGGCGTGATTGCCCCATGATTCTGAGTATCCCAGAGATAAATTGAGATCACCCCCTATAATAACATTGTCTTGGAGAAGTAGAGACAAGCTGAGTAAAGGTCTCCAAAAAGCTATCCTGTCGTGACAGGGTCCATACACATTAAGGATGTTGAATTCCGATTCTACGGATGTGGAATATATGTCTGCATCCAGAAAGCCTCGGCCTCCCTATACGCTCAAAGTTTTAATAGATCTGTTACAAATGCCCAAGGATAAACCCCCTGATCTACCCGAGGCATTGAGAGAGTGAAAAGACCATCCTCGGAGCCAAGAAGCAAGAATGGATGTTACAACAGAAGCAGAACCAAGGGTTTCTTGAAGGAAAATGATGTTGACCTGCTTAGAGGCAAATAAGCACTTGAGGGCTACTTTCTTGTCTAGGCTCGCCATCCGACGACAATTAAAGGAGAGGAGCTTCATGAAGGGGGTGAGAGGGGCATGCTCCGCTCTAAGAGCCCAATTCAAAGTTTTCTTCTTGCTAGATGCAACCTCCTCTCCAGCCTGATGCATGGCTTTGGAAAGGTGAGAGGGTCGCCATCTGGACTTGGGGGGGGGAGGTAATGACCTCAAAGCCTATAGAATTAGAACCTTGAGCTTGCATCTAGGAGCGGAGGGGGTAACGGGGTTTGGGAAGCTCAGGGTCCATGAAAGGGGAAAGGGGAGCCTCCAAGAAAGAAGGATGAGGGAAGGAGAAAACAGGGGGGGATGGGGGGCGGGGGGGAAATAGTGCACTGCTGGACCATGGGGGATAGAAGGGAATGTCTAGAGGGGCGAAGAGAGGGTGCACATAAAGGGAGGTCTGGGGGAGTAACTGAAAAACATGCTTGGAAAGAGAAGACATAACAGAAGAAACAACGATAGAAATAATAGAGGAGAGGGTGAGAGAAGACATACCTGTGGTGTGAGCATCCCCTATAGCCACCCGTGCTCTGGTTAAAGGTGGAGAGGGAGGGTGGGGAGGAGCCTTCCCACACTTCTTCCTGTAGTCTTTCTCATGATCCTTATCTACATCGGCCAGTTCTGGAGGGTCTTGAGCTCCCTTGATAGCAGATGGAGGTTCCTCCTGCGGGGGACAGTTTTCAAGCACGTTCTCCATCGGCAATTGCACTCACTTGTTTACCAGAGGGAAATATTTATACACGTGCCCCACTTTATGGTAGCGTCAACATCTATAAGGTATGCCCTCATAATCCAGGGGCTGCCTCTGTGTGAAATACTTCCATTGTATTGTTAAATATTCTTGCGGACCCCCTCAAGTGTCCATATGAACCATTTTCCTCGCAAAATCCATCTTTCCCATGGATAGATATGACTTTTCTGATTCCATATATGTGTCGATTGAGTTCCCAATACGTCTGAAAATGTCCTTCAACCAGAAATGCAGGGGGAGGCTAGGGAGCCTTACCCAAATCGATCCGACTCCGAGTTGCTCCGTGTTCGGATCGAAAAGGGGCAACCATCTCTTCAGCAGGACTGGGACATGTTCAAAATGCTAATACGATGAGAGTACCCAGTTCGTGAGGTCAGGCCTAGAGAATTTGAGAGTGACCTAGCCCTGTACGAACGTTTGCACAATGGGCAGTTAAGCCAAGTGGTTCCCCTAGACCTCCGAAACCCAAGATTTTAGATGGGATGCGGTGTAGTTTCATCCCCGAATTTTGCCGACCAAAACCCTATCAGTAAAATCCATGGTCTCTTCCAGCTGAGTATCTTCCTCTAACTTGAGGAATGAATCCACCTCCTTTGTTCTGAAACACCGCGTCTTCTTTGTTGTCCTGACCTCAGCTGTAGGGTTCCCATGACCTTCTGAGGAGCATTCTTGGATCGGGGAATCTACTGGGGGAGGGGTAGAAGTAGAGCGG
>APFE031327463.1:97887-121559 GCA_000404065.3 Pinus taeda
GAAGAGTGCGACTAGGTTAGAGGAGTTGAGGAAACCGAGGGGGCATGGGGGGAAGGAGGGTTTATGGAAAACCCGGGGTGTGATAACTGACCAGGAGCTGGGGAAGAGGGGTTCGGGTTAAGGCAACCTGAAGCAAACCCTAAGGACGTCAGGGATGGTGGGGGAGATGAGAGCGACGGCCAGGTTGGTGGGTCATTCAGCAGGACGAGCTGGTGAACTGACGGTCCAGATAGCGCAGGGAGTCCATAAATTATCTCATGCAAAGCCTTGCCAAAATGGTCCCCAACTTAGCAGGTTGCGAAGTCCAAATGGATTCCTCCACTATTTGCTCTTCTAAATAATCCACCATATCTAGGTCCATTGTTGTCCGGGTAAAAGCCAATGCGATTTACCTTGGTAACCGCTAGAGGGAGGAGCAGCAAAGTGACAGAGACCGCCAAGGGAGGCCAAAGGTCAAACAGAGAGGCTATAGAATGGGAATGGGCGATCGGGTAAAACAAAATGGAGTAAAAACCAAAACCACCCATGGTAAAATCGTAGAAGGTCTGCACGTGCGTTGACGGGGACGTGTGCAGTACTGGTACGAACAACTGCAACCTTCTGCGGAGTCCACGAAGTAGCTAGCCATGGTCCCCTGCTACCCTAGCTTGGACCTCCATTTCCCCAATCCCATCTATAAAGAAATTCTTTTTGATAGGTTATTTTATAGATTTTAAAATTTATTTGTCAAAAATAAAAGATTAATTTGAAAAAAAAACTCAATTAAAAAAAAAATCACAATAAATTATGTCCAAAATATTAATGATTAAAACATGCACGCATTTCAGGATCTGGTACTTTTGTACATTATCATGATTCAATTTGTTTCATTTCAAATATTTAAATAGATGTCGGGCCAAGCCTGGAATTTCAAATCCTCATAACTTATCAATTTGAATGAAAATTTGATGATATTTTTGAATTTTTCATACTTTTCATTTGAAATTATAATCAAATTTGTAAGCGTCACGCTTCCACTTATTTGTAAACTTTCTGTCAAAGACTTACAAATTTATTCTAGAACACAAAATAAATCATCCAATAAAAACTAAATCAAATATATAACGTGTGCTAAAAATCAAATATACAGCGAGTGCAAAAAATTAGAGATCACATAGTAAAATTACTATAGCTCTTATAATACAATTCAATCAAAGATGGACTGTACATTTGAGTGGAATTCATAAAGAACTCACTCGGAAGATTGTTGTAGTAAATGCAAATTTGAAGAAATATCTACTAATTGAAGAATTATGTTTCATAAATAGGCCACACAAAACTTTTACCGCACTATGTACTTGCTATACATAGATCTATTACACTACTTAGATTATAAATTGGTTTGATATGCTATCTAACAGTGAAATTGCAGAAGAAAAACACAGTTGTATATATTTGTATAGGGTGAGAAATTGGGTCTAAAAGTGAAATCGCAGAAAAACTATGGTTATATATATTTGTGTAGGGTGATAAATTGGGTGAGAAATGGTTGGGAATGTAAATTAGGGAAAAATTAATCCAACCAAAAAAAATCACTAGAAAAGTGATTTTTTTTTATTATTGAAAAGTGTTTATGAAAAAAGGGTAATTACTAAATTATACGTCTTAATTTTTTTCTGGGAGATTTTAGGCACTTTCTCTACATAGATTTACTACATTGCTTCAATTATAAATTGGTTTGATATGCTATCTACAAATGAAATTGAAGAAACAAACATGGTTGTATAGATTTGTATGGGGTGCAAAATGGTTCTAAATGTATATTAGGAAAAATTTAATCCAACCAAAAAATATCACAGTAAAAATGTTTTCGATTTAAAAGTGTTTTTGAAAAAATGGTAATTACAAATCTAAATATGTCATTTTTTTTTCGAGATTTTAAGACAGCTAACCATTAATTTAAGAAGTGATAATCAATTTAACTGATGGTCCATCTTAACTCATTTCCAGAGTTAGGAAAATAACTCATCAAATTCTAGGTTTATAACGACTCTTATTTATAAACATTAATTGTAAATGTTCATAATTCATAAATATTTAATAATAAGTTTCAAAATGAATTTTTTTTATTTTTATTTTTTAATAAAGTCTTTAATGGCTAACCATATGTGGCCCACATGATACATGGACCTATATATTACAGGCTGATTTAATAACAATCTAAAGAGTTTAATAAAGAAATTTAGTTAGCGATTAGTATATTTAAACTTTTATTAATCTTGTTACTAATTTGTGAAGGAAGCATGCGTAGATTGCTGAGTAGAAGTATTTATTTATGAGAGAATACATGACTTTTATCATTGAAGGGTTTTTGGTTAATATTTTAATGTGTGAATGAAGTATTCATTTTTGAGAGAATACCTGACTTTGATCATTGAAGGGTTTTTGTCAATATTTTAATGTGTCAATAATGTTTACAGTTGAATATAGGTTTATTTGTTTATTGAAAATAGAGGACGATTCTATAATGATTACACCAGCTTTGAGTCATGTTATATATGAGGACGATTCTATAACGCTTACCCCAGCTTTGAGTCATGTTAGATATTATGTCAACTTATAACTGATGGACTATAATTAAAGTATATAGTGAGATTTTTCCAAAGTATAATATATTTCATTGAAAGTCAAACATCCTAGAGAAAATGCAAAAAAATATATGCAATAATAGATCATAATTATACTTGATTTAAAGTCAGTTTCTCGAGAAACTATAGAAAAACTTATCAATAGGAATATCTCAGTACATATATATTTTTTTAAACATAACCAAGAAGAAATTTCAAAGCACAAGAATCCTTCTTGACTTTGTATTTGTCCATACCTTATAAATTACATGCCAATAAACATTAGAATATTGAGGCCCATCCAAAGATACTCTCATTAGAGCATCTAATGTATCAAAATCTAGCTTCGATTTTCTGATGTCGCTGATGATGTTTTTCTTAGAAGCTCCCCTTTCATAATCCACTATACTTGTAGGAATAGTGAGTACAACTTGTCATAATTTCATCATATCAGGATAATTTGTGTCATTGTTTTGTGTTACAAAAGACTTTCCATGCTCCTTTCATATAAAAACCCTCACAATCCAAATTTAATGAATCAACAAAAAGGTGCAACTCTCTTTTACAAGATTTAACATCAAATAAATCTACAAATCCAATATAACTTGATATGGTATGTTGAAAATGTTGGAAAAGATTTAAAATCCAATGCTCTTAATTTTTCTCATGATTATGACGCTCTTCTGGATAATAACAAGGGTTGAAAAATTTGGCTGCATTAACAAGATGAAGGCCTAAAAATATTTCATTCAAAGAATCTATGAGACTCTCTATATAACCTTCTATTAGCTGCTCGCAATTCTCTTGTGTACCTTCAATACAAGGTTACATAGATTATTTCCTTGCTTCACTAGATTCAATATCCATGACTGAGATAAAAATGTATCGTAACTCATGTCTATCTACAATTGTCTCTTCATCTTTAATATCAATTTATCCATTTTGAGAATCACTCAAAATTTTTGAAAGATAAGTTGTGCATTTTGCAAATGTCTCTTTTCTCAAGAACCATCTAGATAATGTGCTTATAAGTAATTCAAGTGCTAACCCAATAGTTGTAATATCTACATTTTCTTCTTAAAAAGGCACATTCAATTTGTTCAATTCCCTTAGTACATCAAAAAACATATGTAAACAAAACTGGATAGAATATATTCATGTCTTGTCATACCATGATGTTTTTTTTTTTTTTCATTTTTCCACAAAGTTAAAATTGTTGGGATAAGATTCACAAGACTTATAATAACACCCCCTTTAGATAACCATCTCACTGAGTGTATTTGTAGAAAATCAAGAATATCAATTTGCATGGCTCTAAGCAAATCATTAATTATATTATTTCTGTGTGGGGATTTCTGAACCCATGAATACACTTTGTTTGCAATTTTTTCAAAAAATAGTAACTCAGGTACTTTCTTAGAAGCATATGATGCTACTAAAGACTCATGATGAGCTAGAAATTAATTGCAATAAAGTTTGGATTGCTCTTTTTCCAAAATTAAACAAGACCATTTTCATGTCCAATCATCACTGAAGCCCCATCTATAGAAACAACTATCAAATGTTTATATTGAAGGCCTCTAACATTTATTAATTGATTGACATTATCATATATTTTTTTCCTTTTCCATCCACTACATCCTTGAGCTTCATAAACTGGGATAAAGGTGGCCTGGGACCCTTTCAATATAAATATGTTGCATAAGCAACAAGGTGTTGCTTTAAGGTTCAATCAGTGCTTTCATCAACCATTAATGAAAAGAATGGACTTTCGAATATATTATTATCCGATTTTGTTAAAGATGTTTTGATATGCAATATATAAGATCATTTGTAGACTTAAAATTTGTGCATGAAGAATACTCTAGAGACTTTGGTATATTTGGAGTTTTTGCATCCATTGGAAATTTGCAAAGCTTCTCATACTTTGATAGAGATAAATCTCCTTCACAAATGAAATATGATACTTACATTGCAGAAATCACTCTCCTTATTGGAATCTCCGACCTGTCTAATATGATCTGGAATTGGTTTCATCTTTCCCTCTAATGGATTAATCTATCTTGCATTAGCATCTTTATGCACCCATGATTTTCCATTAGTAACAAGAGCATCATGTTGTAATATTGTGCAATCATTCCCTAAACCCCATGGTACATTCATCCTATACTTCTCACAATAGATACACTTCATAGTTATTTTCTCATCAAGCCTCACATAATTCACCCAAACAAACCTATCTAACCATTCCATGCGAAATTGTCTTTTTGTTTGCAATTTCATTATTAAATTATTAGCAACCTCTTCTTCAACTTCATTTGTTTCTTCGTCTACATCATGATCAACAGAACTTTCAAAAAATTCATGTAATTGTTGTTCCACATGAGCATTACGAGTTTCTTCACATGCTTCTAAATTGCTTTGAGTATTAGAAGTTTTCTCTTTTGTCCATCCATACATTTCCCCAATTGGAGATTGTATTTATCTCTTTTGAGACATTTGTAAATTTGCAACCACCTGTATAAAAAAATATGTTCGAAAACTAGAATTCAATAAATCATACAAAATTGGCCCAATTAATACTTTTTAATAATGCATATTTTTAATTGCTTAAAAAAGCATTGAAATTGTATAACACCATTACCAAAACAATTATTTGTTAAAGATAATTTAAATGTAATGAGAATAATAATAAGTATACTATATTTCATTTCTTCACATTAGTTAAAGAAAAAAAAGTTAATGTGAAAAATATAAAAAATATAAACCGAAATGAATGGAATTTAGACATTGACATGAGTTGATACAATAATGAACAAGGGCATTATGATTTATGGAATTCAAATAAAATATTTCCACTCTCTGTCTTTATTGATGTCACATAGAGGCACTATAAAAAGAAATCATATACTAAAAATCATGAAGTTAAAAGAGAAAAAAGAAAATCCACTCGCGGCTTATAAAGATCCTCCAGTGAGAAATCTGTGGTGTAAAAAGTTGGAAGGAAAACACACTCTAAAAACTGAAAGTTCCTTAAGTGAGAAGAAGGTAAAATGAATTTTCTGCAGTGGGCCATAGGAATTTTTCTAAAGTAGGCCACGTTGTTGCAACATACCATTTTTTAAGAATTATAATAAAACATGGCTTGTTTTTTCAGTTATTTTTCTACATCAATCCATGCTATGTGTTTTTGGGAATTTTACTAAAGAAAACCATGCTTTTTAAGGAATATTCCTAAAGAGGTCCGTATTTAGAGTTCACTACTTTATATCTTTGACTAACAACTCTTAAATATATCAGTAAGCTCAATTTTTAAAGATTATGAAAGCCTGAATTATAACCAAAATCATTTTTTCTTTATTTTCACCATAATTCTAAAATAAAACTCGAAAAGTATAATAATTAGACAATTCCTTTGAAAAATTACGTAGGACAATGAAAGTTCAGCTATGTATTATGGATGTGTTGCAATATTCCATTGACTGAAATCAAGTATTCTCTTTTGGGAGACAAGAAAAAGAAATTGTCAATTGTCACGTAAGCCAAGATGCCACAACCATAGGATTCGTTGAGATTCGATTGTGGGAACCCTAGAGGAGACACTAATTTCATAAGTCACATATAGAAACATTCATCCAACTCCACTTTTTTCTTGCCTGTCTCATCAAGATGGATTGGTTGCTTATCAGGATGTTTCAACGTCGAGTGATTTGACAATTGTGGTGTAATGATGTGGGAAAATAATTGAATGTGTATGCATGACAAAGTTTTTTCCATGATCCAAACTTGAACAAGAACGCTACAAATTACAAATATAGTCATAAATACATAGATGTAGTAGAAAAACACTTCATTTCATTAATAGAAAAATAATGAATTATGCTTACAGACAGAATGGAAATAAGATAGCTTGGATGATGATAACTTATCTTTGAGAAGAGATGTGACCGCTACATGCCAACTGAACTGTTTTACAATTAGGCTCAAGGGCCTATTTATTATTGAAAAACAAGAGGAAACCCTAAACAACCAAAACCACAACCCCAATTTTGTGTGCCCCACTGGGATTAGTTGGGCAACCAACTTCTCGGGGTTGTAACCTGGTCATATTATCTCCATTTGGTGTGTATGATACCTTGTACTAAATGTCTCTCTGAGTACTATAAGTTTTTTCGCAGGCCCTTGCATAAGGCTATGGGCCTATAGTGTACCTCAAAAAATGTCGTTTAGGGGGTCAAAATTGCTTTAGAATTTCAGAATTCGAAAAAATATGAAAAATAGTAAATGGTGAAATAAACAAGTAAACAAATGAAATTGACTTGAGGGTCTAGGTGGAATAGGCGGGTAGCCACCCACACTTTCTCAAAGAAGAGCTTAGCAGTGGCCTTTGTTGTGAAACTCTTCTTGCAGGCCACCATGATGACCATATTAGAGAATCTATCGATGACCAGAAAAACACAATCATTTATGTGCTTAGTAGAAGGAAGGCCCAACATGTAATCCATGGAGACAGATTCCCAAGGCTGACTAGGAGTAGGTAGATGAGTATACATGCCTTGCTTCTTGATGGTTGCCTTGGCAATCACACAAACGATGTAAGATTTAATGTACTTACCAACATCCTAATGAACTTTCAGCTAATAAAAATACTTTTGCAATATCACCATTATTTTATCTACTCTGAAATGTCCAGTGACCTGACTATAGTTTTCCTCCAAAATCATCTTGGCATGCTTGCTTGAAGGAACACACATGTGTCAAAAGTGGCAAAACAGTGCATCCTTATGGTGAAAATTTGGAACTTTCTTTCCTTCCAGGAGTGTCTAGCATGTGCTTCGAAATTTTGGATCGCTCTTGTAAATATGTGGTCACCCCGAAATCGCATGCCCACAAAAGTTGAGCATAGTGATCAACGCCATGACCGGTGGTCGGTTGTGTAAATCAACAACTTATTGGTGTCACCCTTCTTATACTTAATGTTCAAGTGGAACTATTGCAGGTAGGGGGACCATTTCTGATGGCGATCATTTTTCAACTTCCCCTTTGTATGTACGAAATACAGGGGTCAGTGGTCTATGTGGATGATTGTTCCCTTCCGAAGAATTTAATGCTTCCATTGACAATAGACCTGCACAATAGAATACATTCCTTTGTCGTAAGTGGGATACTTTCAAACCTTGTCTGGAATTGTCTCACTGTGCTAATCCACTATATGCCCATGCTGAGTAAGAACCACAAAAAAAGAATAGTCGGAGGCATCTGCCTCAATCTAAAATGGTTGTTGCGGGTCTAGTAATGTGAACATTGGTGCAAAGCAGAGGTGATGCTTTAACTCAGAAAACACATTTTGTTGGATTTCAAACCAAAAAATAGTTTCTTTCGTTCTGCCCTTGGTGACTTGACTTAAAATCCAAGTGAGAGGAGAGAACCCCAACACGAACCTGAGGTAGAAATTGGCAAGACCCAAAAGGTTGCAGAGCTCTATTAGAGTGGTTCAGACCGGCCAATCCCGAATGAATTATCTTTTGGATGGGTCCACATGTACACCCTACTCATCAATGATGTACCCCAGATATTGAACCTGGGAAAGGCCAAAAGTGCATTTCTCCAAGTTAGAACACAAGTTGTATTATCATAGGGTTTGAAGGACCTGTCGAATATGGTGGAGATGCTCTTCCCAACTCTAGCTAAAGATCAAGATGTCACTAGACACTCCACCATGAATGGATTGGTGAAGGGTCGCAAGATGTCGTCCATGAGTCTCATGAAGTTTGCAGGGGCATTCCTCAATCCGAACGACATGACCAACCATTCGAAAAGGCCCTCCTCGGATTTGAAGGCAATCTTCCATACATCAAAGGGTTCGACAAGCACATGGTGATAAAATGACTTCATGTCAATCTTGTTGAAATGTTTTTCCCCTTCAGATGATCGAGAAGGTCATCAATCTATGGGATTGGGTACTTATTCCAGGTAGTGATCTTGTTGGGTCCCTGATAGCCAGTAAAGACTCTCTAAATCCAATCCTTCTTCTATACGAATACAATCAGGCTTCCACAGGGTGATGAACTTCGCCTTATGTGCCATTTCTATAATATTTCTTGAATCTATCTCTTGATCTCATCGTTCTCTAGAACAGAGTGTTGATAGTCGGTCCATTGGGAAGCGGCGCGTCCGGGGTCAGATCAATGGAATGCTTTACCTAACAGTGCAGAGGTACCCCTGTAAGTGAGGTGAAAATATCCCTGTACTTCTCCATTACCTTATACATTTGCTGATACTTTGCAGAGGAGCCCTGCTTGGAAGCCGTTGCCATGGCATTCTTCTTGCCCAGAGGGCAAATCATAATGAAAATAAATTTTCTAGTATGGGATCAAAGAGATGGTGGTAGGCAAGGCTACCTCTCGTATCATGTATAACTTATAAGCCAAAGTAATAATCATAGAATTAGCTCTAGATTCATGTACAACATGTCACTTCCACAAGTATGGTTGTCCTAACAACATATCAAAAAATTCAATAGGATAAACATCACACAGTACCTTATCCATGAAGGGCTTGATGTTGTAGGGAAGGTGACACTGCTAGCTGATGCGTAGATGTCATCCTTGATGAAGCCACTAGATGGTGTAAGGAAGTGGATGTGTTGTAGTATTTAGGCCCATCCGCTTCATGACTTCTATTGAAATGATGTTATTTTGGTGCATGTAGTCAACAATGAACTACAATGGAGAACTCTTCAGCCACATCTATGAGTGAAAGAGGCATTCTCCCTCATCTAGATCTTCAGGATCAATCTTCTGGATCTTGGTAGTAGCCACGGTGGCACAGGGCTCAACATTAATGATCTGTTTCCCGTTTTCATTCCCCTTATCAGGTTTTGATTCAGAGTTGGAACATTCATCTCATTAAGAGGCCTTTATCTTGGCAACTAGTAACTGTCTGCCTTGACACTAACTTGTGTTGTGAGTGTAGCTCATATGGAACTCACACAAATTTCCCGTGTCCTTCTTTTTCTTCGTGGTGTTGTTATTTTCTTGCGACTTCGACGGGCTGTCCTAGGTAGCCCCACCATGTCTTTGTCCTTTTCTCTGTGGTTTGGAGGTGCATTTTCCTTGCTTTGGATTCACAGATCCAAAGTCTCGTTTATTCTGTTTAAACTTCTGCTCAATATTGATAGTGTATCGGTACATCGTACAAAGCGATGAAATATCCAAGAACTCCATCTCGTCCTGGATGTACTTGGGTAAATAGTTGCGGTACTTAAGCACCAAATGCCACCCAATACCCTTGATACCCAGCTTCGTGCGAAGGGTATGGTAAATATTTGTGAACTTTGACACATATTAGTCCCTTCCCTGCCTTAGCATGCTCCACTTTCTGTATTTATCTTCATAGCTTCCGATAAGGTATATTGTCCCTTGGTGGCCTCTCAAAAATAATCCCAAGTGGGTGTGCTGAAAACAGTGAGGGTTCACTCTCAGCCTTTTTCCATAGCAGGTGTCCCAACAGTCCTTGACATGTGGGGTGGCTTTGAGAAGTGCAAAAGTAATCTTTTCACGATTGGAAAAGTCATGAACTGAAAATATCCTTCCAATAGATTTAACCATTTATCTACGACGTCTCCATCTATTAGGCCCTCAAATATGAGAATATTGAAGTTAACTTGTACCTTAAAAGGAATTCCTCTTCCAGACTGGATGGTGGATGAACATGCATCTCGAGTTTGTAGCCATCCAAGGATTTAGGCAAAGTCTCCATCATCGCATTCCTCTGTCACTCGACGTCTTCCTCAAGAAACATTTTGAAAGGATCTCATGCCCCTTGTTTTTCTTTTCTTCCACCATGGGAGGTCGTCGTGGTTTGCGAGGCTGATCTTGCAATGGTTCAACTAGATTGAGCCCTAACTCCTTATACCCTAACCTCGTTGGGTACATGTAAAGAAAAATACAGAAAGAGCAGACTTCTCTGATACCACTGATCTTAACTTAAACAGCAATGCAACAAATTACAAATATAGTCATAAATACAGAGATGTAGTAGAAAACACTTCATTTCATTAAGAGAAAAATACCGAACTATGCTTACAAATAGAATGGAGATAGCTTGGGTAATGGTAGCTTATCTCTAGAAGAGATGTGGCAGCTACATGCCAACTGAAATATGTCACAATGAGGCTGAAAGGGCCTAATTATTATTAAAAAAAATGAGAAAACACTAAACAACCAAAACCATAACCCTAGGAGATGTAACACCAAGATTTTGTGGGATCCATAGGTGTTAGTTGGGGAGCCAACTTGTTGGGTCACAACTTTGTCATATTATCTCTGTTTGGTGCGTAAGATACCTTGTTCGGAATATCTCTTCGACTACTATAGGTTTTTTAGCATACCCCTTCCTATGTCTATGGGATTGCAACATACATCCAAAAAACGTCGTTTAGGAGGTCAAAACTGCTCGGAAATTTCAAGACCCAAAAAACTACTAAAAATAGTAAATGATGAAATAAACAAGGAAACAAATGAAACTGACTTGAGGGTCTAGGTGGAATAGGTGTGTAGCCACCAATATCCACCTGTCTCATTCCTTCATTTTTTCTAGCATGTATAAGAATAGACCTGTGAAAATGGTAGTCCCCAATGAAGAGACAAAAAGCAAGATAGACTCAAGAATTTTTTTGTGGCATGGAGGCCATGGTAGGCCATGTCATGGAATTTTGGGGTTTTCATAAGAGTTTAATATTTTATATCTTTGGAAAAAAATTTGAATATGATAGTAGTCACAAAATATGAGATGTTATTTTTCATATTTCCCTTCAATCACATATAGTTTTCTCGGTCAACGTTATCACATATAATTTTTAATGAGCCACATATTGGAAAACAATTTAATGAAGCAAAAATAATTCATTGTGGTAGTCATTTTGTATGCCACATTGATCTCCAACAAATGTTTGTTTCATTATCTTAAACATCACAACTTTTCTATCCACGTCATCCACCACACCCCCACTCTATACCGATCAAAGTGAATGTGTGCATTGTTAAAATTTAGTTTCAAGGTTCAAATATTACTTGTGATGTCTATATGGCCATCACTGACGACTCCACTTCATCCCTGAACAGGGCCATTATACGGTTCAAATGGTCCTCTATCAATGGTATGCTAGTTACAAACCTTTTGCTTTAAATTAAAAAATAATTGACCAAGGGCCACAATTTTAACATTTTTTGACAAGAAAATAATCATACACACTTGGAATCAGCCCAAGCACTGTTTCATTATTCCAATTTTTTATGAATTGTATTCACTTTCTTTCTTGCATATTTAAAATGAAGAGTTTGTGAGAACTCAAATAACATGATGCCAGGATAAAGAGATGAAAAAATCTTTATTTTTTATTACTAAAATAAATATAACGTCTCCATAGACTTGAGTAAAAACCTATGAAAATTTTAACCCTCCTTTGTCCCCACCCTAGAATTCTTGACAAGACCTTACAAATATATGAAACCAGTGGTGCGATAGAAATAGACACTCGACGAGAGGAAATTGGTACAAAAAAACCTACATGTGCAACAAGAAATCTGAAAAATATAAAATGATGGAATACCTCTTTCCTATCATAACATAGGAAAATAAATGACAAACATAATTGTATGAGGTTTGTAACTTCATAGAAAAATTTATTTGATAGATCATCATGATCACTTAAATTTTTCATCATTTTCCCTGTCTTTTCCATTCACTGGCCAAGAAATCAGGGAGACTTTCCTGTGATCATCTCCCTCAGGGAGATTTGTATGTTCCCAACAACATAATAGATCAATATTTTGGTAGAATATAAGAATGATTAAGTGAGACGAACCACTCGTCACTTAAATTTCAATTTTAACATCCCATATATACATTTCTTATTTTGAAATAGGAATTGCAAATGTCAGAAGACAATCTACAGAGGAATATGTGAATTTTGTTTCACATGAATTGATAAAAAGCTTCTTTGGTTTGTGTGTGGAATGTGCTCCAAATGTACCATACCCATGAACTTTCATTCTGACATCAACTATCATAGAACCACTTAGTTCAAGGTTTTTGGGATCTGAATGTATTTTTAAACATGTGCAATGTGCGCCATCATACAACTATCCTACAACAAAATGCTTATAAGTGTGTTGTGTTAGTTGAACCTATTCTCTAAAATAGCTTCACTTTCTACCAATAAAATCTAATTCATTTTATATATAATACTAGTATTCTCAAATATATTAATGAAGCCTAGCGAGGCTCTAATCCATTCATCCCCTCCTACCCATATGATCGAGTCGTTGTAAGATTCTGGGTAGACTTTCTAAACAAGAAAGTAAAGATAACATCATCCAAACTAAATATCATACCCTAAATTTTGTTTGATGCATTGCATTTTAGGTTTAATACATATGCAATTTGCACCATTCCATTTATAAGCCGAGCAAACTTTGATACATATGAAATCATGTGATTGCTTTTAGTTTTTCCAAGATGCATTTTATTTGTGAAAGTCTTGAATATTACCTCACATTATGTCGAAATGATTTGAGAAATGCGTATTAGAAACTTGAAGACTTATAGAATGAGCTTGATATTTCATTACTAAACATAATTATTTGTAGATACATATGAAGGAGAGTCAATAATGACCTCCGCCAATTTCCACCATTTTGAAATGATGTTTAATTGATTCATGCACAGTCACAATAAACTTGCTAGTGTTTGAACAGTGGTCGGTGTTGTTTGAGCAGTTGTGATTAATGGTATAACACCTCCCCTTAATGACAACGACCTAAAATTTAACTTTCCTATTGGTCTAAGTCTCAATTGGGCTTACAACAAAACATTTCATTTTTATCTTGTTGCTAAAGGGTCCATGCTTGTTCATTTGTTGATGCAGTTTCATCTTCACCTTTCTTGTCATAAGATAGTGATTGAGATTCTCCTTTCTTGATTGCAGGTTAACATTCTTTGTATTCAACATTGCTTCAGGTTCTTGGGACTTATACTTTCCATTAATGCTTGCAATTTCTTCAAGTTTTGTTGCTTCTTCCTGATTGTCAATATTTCCACACTAAAAAAAATGTTAGCTTCATAAAAAGAACCATATTGATTTTTTTCATTGTGCTCTTTGAAAAGAGCTTTGCTTCCTTCATTTTTCTTTGCTGACATAGTTGATTGATTCATATCTTCAACCGCTTTCATCAATTCTGTTGCTGCAAACATGTTGTCCTGCATTTGATTTGTGTATGGAGGTAGGCAACTTTTCTCACCAGACAACAACTCATCAATAAGATTCTCTTCATGCATCATATTGAACCACTCATTATGGGATACACAATTGTCATCAAATTTGACTTCATAAATCTTTGGATCACAGAGAGTTTCCTTAATATCACATACTACTCTATTGTCAGCTAAAGACATACTTTCAACCTTAATCCTGGCTATGATGCTTTCAACACAATCACCTTTAGCAACAAATCCTTCATCAAATTCAGCTTTATCACTACCCTCCATACTATATTTCATTTCAAGAATATCCCAAAATATTTTTGCATCACATATTTCACCAAATTCATATAAAATACTAGACAAAATATTTTCATCTAAAGCTGATATGATGAGAAACAATGCTACTACACCTCCACTTTTATCAATGGCATTTATGGAAATTCCTTGAACAAATTTCCATAAATTTACTGAACCAAACAATCCCTCCATTTTTATTGCCCAAAGTTTAAAACCTTTACCTAAAAAAATTGGCAGAACTGGCATTAATGGTTTCAGTATTGCATCAGTGTCTTCAAATTCTTCTATTTGATTCAGATCTACTTTTGGTTGAAGCATTTCATATTCTTCTGCAACTATTGCCATTTCATTCTTTCTCCTCACCAGTTTCAATTCTCTCCGAGATTGTCTCCTCTGTTGACCCATCGCTCTCCCATAGAGTCAAATTCAAAATAATTTGTAGCTGAGGATTCGCTACAGGCTCCTTCATGTTGGGCAGTGTGCTATCACACTTGAATCCCACCTTCATAGCATCTCCAAATACACAACAAACTAAAAAATAGAGAACTAGCTCTTCAAAGGCTCTTCACACCAATGGGCATAAATAAAAAAATATCCAAGATTAACATCAAACAGATGTATTCCTTGAAAGCTTGTAAAACACTGAAACAACCACACCAATGCGGCTCTTCAAATTCTCTAGATCCAACCCTTTAGCTCTCTTCCACAACAGTCCCACGACTTCACGACCTTCACATGTCACAACCCAGGTATCTGCTCACACCTCCCATGTGTGAATGACACCAGAATGCAGATTGCTCGCACCACACTAGAGAGAATACACAAACTTGTCTAGGCTTGGCAGGCAATGACCAACAGACTTCACTTGACTTTCTTAGGCACACTCGACAGTTAACGAATAGGAAACTATCCCAAATGCAGTCGATTTCCTTAGGCTACCATAGACCTTCAGCTCTATGCCTCAACAAAGCTCAACACACATACACCATCGCTTCAACGCAGAGATCTCATCTTTATCATTCACATTCAAGTGTTGTCCAGTCAATGATTACTCTACACAACTTCACACAAGTTTTAGACTCGCGCATACTAGAAATCTCGGCCACTTCCACATTCATGGCTCAAATGGGTTGGCAACTCGACGCACTCCTCATACAATGCCACAACCTCTACCTGGCACAGTGCCAGAGTCCAGCATTGGCTTGGATTTGTGGCTTCACACTGAGCCTTCACACACACAACGACGCTTCAAGCCACATTGGCTTCTCACACGGTGGCATAGGCACAACAACTCTTCAAGCCACACTACCTCCACACATAGTGGAAACAGCTCTTCGACCTACTATTCTCAGTAGTGCTTGTATCACACTACACTTTCCACCGCAACAAACAACTCCAGCCATTGACTGCACACTATAGAGACCTCACAATGGCTCACCTGAGCTCTGATACCATATCAGAAACTTGAAGACTCATAGAATGAGCTTGATATTTCATTACTAACATAATTATTTATAGATATATATGAAACAGATTCAATAATGATCTCCACCAATTTCCACCATCTTGAAATGATGTTTAACTGATTCGTGCACAGTCACATTAAACTTGCTGACGTTTGAAAAATGGTCGGCGTCGTTTGAGAAGTTGTGATTAATGGTCTAACAACTCGAAGTGGCGATTTGGGTTGTTGTTTGCACATTCCAATCCCTTCCATCCACCACGCAGGAGCACCAGAGCCGTGAAGAACTCAAACTTAGCAAAACAACCCCACCGAATTATCAAGGCACACATTCCATCTGATTCAATAAACCTTCATCGTGAATATGGATCATGGAATGGAATTGGTAAGATTCAAGAATGCAATTTGATTCAACATCTCTCATTAGATTTGGTTAGAGTAGACTCTGGAGTGAAATAAAACTTCAAAACCGCAGTCCACATTTATTTACACTGAGGTAGAAACCAGAAGGACGGTAGATATGCATTAAATTTTCATATTAGTTTTATACCATTTAGATTAATTTTACATATCGTTTGCATGGGTTGATCTGGGCATCGAGAGTTACTCCCATTAATGTTAGGTAGTAAATATTATGGTGTTAGGCAGTGAAATGCCAGAGAATTTAAATCGCCTTCAGTTCAAATGTCTTGTGTACCAATTTCGAGTATAAATCCCATGAAATATAGGTATTATAAATTTTTATGGTTTAATTGTGAAAGTGGACATCATTTTGACAAGTTGAATATGTAGAAAGAATGACAAGTTTGATGTTGAAATATTTTTCGTTGTCGCCAAATATATTTGGAAACCAAAAATACATCCCATGGGATATCAAGTTCTAGGCTTGGCCAAGTCAATCTATTAAAAACGTGCAGGGCATGATGCCCGTGGTACATTGAATGCATCAATTGTACATAGTACACTTAAGAAATAAACTAATTGTATCTTGACCTCTAATTCCATCTTGACCTCTTCTCTGAGTTATTTTCCCTCCAACATACTTGTCATGTCAAAGGTTTATGAGTTCAATGTCATTTTCAAGTGAAAGAAAAAACCTATCACTTTAGACTAGAGCAAGTTTTTCATCACACTCATTTTGGAGCAACACATTATCTATATGTTCTCAACACAAAGCCACATTTACAAAACATATGCCATTTGAGAAATAGAAAATCTTAGCTTGCATTGAAGCTTAAATTACACTTTCCAAAAATTCTCTCCAACAACCCATGATATATGTATGCTTAACACATACACATCGAGACATTTAAAAAAATAATTGCACCATTTGAGCGATGGAATATCTCCACCAGATTGTCATTATATTTTTTTAGTTTAATTTAATTTTCAAAATTTTTATATATGTGCTCCACACACAGCCACACATTAAAAAAAAAATTGCACCATATGAGTGATAGAATATCTTCGTCAAATTCTCATTACATTTTATTATTATTTAATTTAATTTTAAATTTTGTTTTTGTTTTTGTTTTTGTTTTTGTTTTTGTTTTTTTTTTTTTTTTTAATTTGATCAAAATGAACAAAATAAAGGAGTTGTTTATCAAATTATGTTGCAATTAAAATAATTTAATTACTAAATTTTAAATAATTTTGAAATCTAACAAAATGTAAGCAAAATCATACAATTGATTTCTATTGTATCCATTAAATTTTCAAATATTTCAGAATTTATAATTAATTGAAATAAAAATGACTCTCCAACTCACCATGTAAGGTAAGAAACCTAACCAAAATAGGTGTTGTCCACAAAGACCACAATTTTTCTTGGTGAAATTTTTGGTCGGAATTTAGTGAAAAAATTCAAGAAATCCATTCCTAGTAGTTTTTGAATTGTTTTTTGATGGTGGAAAATGATTAAGCAGAATCAAAAGCCCATGGAGCACCCAAGAGCCTAAAACTTGATAGCTCTAACCTATATTTCAAAAAAAAATTACCAAATCTTTTCAAATACGACCATAATTTCCATTGTTTTCAAGCCTCCTTGCACCAAAATATATCAAACATGCCCCATTTAAACAATATCATATGCTTTCAGTTGGCCACAAAAAAAATATCTTTATATTCCTAGCCTCTCGCTAAATTTGTACAACAATGTCAATATACTCATAGCTTCTCTCAAATTTTGTGCTCCAACAATGTTAATATATGGATAGCTTCTCTATGTAAAAATTTCCATATATACATAGGCTTTCTAGAAATTCTAGAAATTGTCGTTTAATAGTTACCATCTTTGGACACTAATTAATAAATTTTAACCTCTAATTACAATTACAATTAGATAAAATATTGTGTCCAACTTCATAGATAAGGTATTTTTTGATTGGACATAGGCACTTTTGTTATGGCTTGCTTCAAAGATGGATCTCCTCTTAGGGACGAGTTACAATGTACAAATAGTGAACAAGGAAGTTTTAATTAGTGCAAATACTTATCACTCTAACATAAAAGCCCAAGACCATACAATGCAAGCATATATTCATTTATAAATATATTTCATTAATATTGTGCATGGTGGTGTAACTTATTTTATTTGTATAATACATCTACACACATTTTTGAAGTCAAATAAGGTTTTAAGTATTAGGGGTTTACGTAGTGCATTATATTGGATATCATTTTGGGATTCAACTACGTTAAGTAAGTCATTCATGTATGACCATTTCCATGAGAGATAGTTGTAACTGAATAATTTCTCATGAGTTCACTTACCACTCATTACATCGGGTGATGCTCACAGGGGTGAAGAAGTGGAATTGAAACTAGTGAAATGAATCACATAGCGTCAATCATCACTTCTGGGACTTGCACCTGGTAACTAGGACTTCCCGGGAGGTCACCATCTCAGATCGCCTTTGGCTCAAGCACGCTTAACTGTGGAGTTTTCCCCACAATCAAGCCCACTTAGCTTGCTACCCTGTTTGCAAAGCCTTAGCAAGTATTGTCCCTCATGAACCATTCATGTAGAGATCGCTTCACTCTTTTCGAATTAAAGTATTAGGGGGTTTATACGGTGCATTATATTAGATATCATTTTGGGATTCAACTGTGCTAAGTAATTTATTCACATATGACCATTTCCATGAGAGGTAGTCATAACTGACTAATTTATCATGATTTTTGAATATTTCACTTAACACTCATTGCATCAGGTGATGCTCACAACAGGAAAAGAACAAGTTCAATAAGATTTGGAAGTTGAAGGGTCAATCTAGTCATTACGAAAGTGGTGGTCATTAGAGAGCCACATGTTGGAGGCTCCATCCACAGCAACGTCGCAAGGACAAGAGAATCTGAGCATGAACTAGGTGAAACAGTTTTCCAGCGAGTGAACGTGCCATAGGGAAGATGATCCATTCACTTTGATAAGTGAGATATGGTTATTCTAAGTGTGGTAGAATGTCATGGCTTTATTTTTTCATATGTTCCATTTTAAATTGTAAAAGTGATCATGTGTTTTCCATCACTTGTTGAAGCAACAATGATGTTTGGCCTTGTCTTGATAGCTGGAGTATTGTTTCCCTTTTAATGTAAACTTGACCACAAAGTATATGTTATAGACTCATGGAAAGTATGGGATGCTTGGCTCATTTTGTTCATAGAGCTAAATATGTAGTTTGAAAGATATTGTACTACAGGTTTGCATGGGATTCAGTTGTTGGTGCATTGCTTATCGCTCCGAAGGATAGAGGTGAAGGAGAAGGAAGGATGATCTATTAGGACACTTGTGGTGCTGATAGAGTATAGAGTAATTAAATAATTATTTAATCGTTTTGGAGGGACCAAATATTCTCTTAGTAGGGAGGATTGATTTAGGAGGATTGATCCAAGTGGATCTCTCTAAAGTACTAGTGGCATGGTAAAAGGATAAAAACTCAAAGTGGTAAAATATGGGTAGGGTTAGTGCCAGATCGAAGTAATCATCATCCTGAATCCAATGGTATGAACAACACTCAAATCCGAGTCCAGATGAAAAAGTTAGAGCTAGTCAAACTTTCAATTTGACTTGTCCAAGTGGAAAGAAGAAGATGACATGGCTAAGCTTCAGTGAATGACGACGCACCATGTGGTAGTTCCACTGGGCCCCACATATCACTGATCGGTGAAAAGGATGAGCGCTTAAGGATGAATTGGCTGCTTGCATTCCCGGCTACGATTGTGATATCGCATATCACAGGTCGGAGGAAGAACATAAAGGTAAATTGGTTGCGATGAGACTTTTTTAAGATGCAATATCGCATATCGCAATCGCAGATTAGAGGAGGTTCTAAATCGGCCCCGAAAGGACTTTGTTGCAATGTGATATCACATATCGCAATTTCATATTAGGAGAGGTTTTGGATTGACCCTAACAGGACTTCATTATGATGCGATACATATCACAATCACGTAAAAGGGTTTGTGTTTACGAAGCGGTCCGGCTATAATCGTTCATTGTGATTTGCAATAGGACTACCTAGATGTGATATTTATAAACTGTATTAAATAAACCTAATCAGTCTTTGTTATGAAGACTTTCATCTACCCACTGATGGAAGCCTCCGATTGTGAGTTGCGATGGACTACTAGATGCGGGATTTTTATGAACTGTATTTGATAAAGTCATCGGGACTGTGTATCGCTAATTGTGCAGAGTTTTGTTTTTTAGACTTCCCTTTTCTATCGATTGAATGAACACCGATTCTTTATTAATGTTCTTAGTTTAAGGCCTAAAACATAAACAAGCTGTTGGATTGCTCTCTGATGGGTTTTTCTATGTTGAGGATGTAAAACACCGAGAGTTGTTCACCAATAAGTATTGCCATCGAGTTGTATGCATGGTTAAAAGGGGTTTCCACCATTTTTTCAAGTTTGGTTGCCTTGTATCATACATGTCCAAGATCCTTGGTCTCATGACAATCTCGCTTGATAAACCTGCCATTTTTTTTTAAAACTACCCATTTATGAAGGATTTAGCCACACCAACATATAAGTATGACTATTTAGGCATGAGGAAAGGGACGAGAGTATAGAGTAGCTCAAGTTTGCACAGCAGAGTAGTGGCACCTACTCCTCGCAGGTGGTCGAGACCTTATCTCAGAGATCAAAAGGTTCCAAGAAGGCTACCAAAGGCACAGTTATCCGAATGGGGTGTTTGGATAGGCGTTTTTGCACTATTTTTCACTAGGAAGGTAGTGGTGTTGTATATTTCTAGAGATGAGCTCTCTATTTTCTAGCTATCTTCCAGATTGGACGAATAAGGATGGTTATGTAGAAATCTTGTTGTACTTATCCCTTTTCATGTCACTTAATAAAAGAAGGCATCCCCACTATTGAGTAGGGCTCAGAGATGTAGTCCAAATTGGACAACTGCGTAATCAAATCTCTATGTCATGATCTTTTTTGATCATGTCGCTTTGTCTTCATTTTTCATGCTTATGTTTCTATGGTTCTTAAGCATTATAACTCATGCTAACTCTGATGCATCCATAAGCATAAAAATCATGGATCATTCGTGGTATCTAGCACCATCAACAAGGCCTTTTTTTGGTGAGGGGCACCAAAAAAAAGGTTACCAACTTAATGAGAACTAAAACCTGGAAACGAGAACTCTAGCTAAAAAAACCCAAAAAATATGAAAAAAGAGCCCAAAAACAAAAAATTTGGATGTTGGAACAAAATTTTTGTTTCCTTTTTTCGGGGTAAATTTTCAATTTTCTTAAAAATGGAAGTAAAAACCATTTTGTTTGCACAAAAAACGTGGAAAAAACCCCCTGAAATGAAAAGTGTTGATGCAACTTGATGTTAAAATTTCATTTCTCTTGGGTTGTTAAAATTTCATTTCTCTTGGGTTGCAACTTATTGCATCAACACTTTTCTTTTGGGTTAAAATTTCATTTTGTTAACAATAACATTAAAAACTAAAATCTTTGTGCAATAAACATAAAAAAACACACCAAGATATGGCATCAACATTTTTTTGGCTAAAGTTACAACATGTTTTGGAATTGGCATTAAAAATAAAATATCATGAATCCAAAATTCATTAAAATTCCAATAGTTTCAACAATACGATCAAGATAAAATATCACGACTCCAAAAAAGCTAAAAATTCCAACAATTTTCAACCATGGCATTAAAGATAAATATCATGAATCTGAAAAACGTTAAAGTTTTGGCATTTTTCAACCATGGCATTAAAGATAAAATATCATGACTCTGAAAAACTTAAAACTTCAACATTTTTAAGTGATGGAATTAAAATAAATATCATGGCTGTAACAAACCTTAGGTTTTCAACAATTTCAAGATCAAATATCATGAATAAATTAAAACTTAATAATAAATAGCTAAATCAAAAGGTATTTCTACCAAATACTAAAAATACAGTTCTTTTAAAATATTAGCCTAAGAAAACTTGGCACATTGCAACAAAAAATTAAAAGTCAACCATCAAAGTGACACATAGTGGGGCCATGCTTGATCCATTTTAATGAAAACTTAAAAATCAACCATCAAATCAAGACATAGTGGAGTTGAATTTGATTCCTTGTAATGAAAACTAAAAAATCAGCTATCAAATTGACACATATTGGAGTCGGGTTGCTAGTCGAACATCAACACAACCTCTATAGAAACACATAAATTAAAAATTTAATAAAATAAAAAAACCAAAAAAAAAATCATAACCCAAAAATAATAATAAGTCAACAATAGTCCACAAGGTCTTGGAAAGTGGGTGATCGGGTGCTCTATTAATTAACTCCTTGATGTGAAATTATCAATTCAATTCCTTGCCCTCATTAGGGTGATATATTGCACATGATGAAGATGTAGTTCCACAAAGGTTATGAAATAAAAACATTGAAAAATAAAACTTAAAAATGAAAAATGACACATATAGATAACCAAAATAAAAAATGAATAAATAAATAACATAATTTAATAACAGAGATGCATTAGATGGTAGGTGTGGATAAAGGATCAATCAAGGAGGGTGATGAGGAGGGGTTGGAGGAGTTGAGGGTGCGTGAGGGGTGGCTACAGTTCTAGCTACTGCCTCCCTGGTTCGTGCCTTTGTTGTTTCTTCTTTGTCTTTCTGAGTTGTCATGGCTCTTCCACTTGTTCTTGCTGCTGACCATCTATGTGTCGGCTTGGCTTTTTCTGGGTAGTTTTTTTGTTGATTCATGTATTTTTTAGCTAGAGTCATATCTCCTTCTTGCAACTACTTTCCTCACTGCTTTGACAATTCGTCTTTTGGCTTATTGCTACCTTGACACTCACTTGAGATTAGGGCATTGGCACATTTTCCTTTGGATTCTTGTTGTCTGTTTCTCCTGCCTCTGTGAATGGCCTATTCCATCGACTTTTTTGGGGATTATGTTTTTGCTTAAGTGTTTTTTGGCTCTCATTTGGGCTCATGGCCCTGCTCTGTCATTGTGATTTCCGTGATGGTCTCCATGTGTGGGCTTATGCACCCTGCAATACTATTTTTTAGTGTCTTCTCCTAGCATTGATGTTGTTAAGGGTCTCCATCATTAGCTAATGCTAGGTACATTAGGGTCACCTTTGGTGTGGCTCTCTTGTTGTCTTTGTCTTAGACTTGGTAGTTGAGAGAGCAAGGTTGAAGTGGCTCTCCTACTGCTTTTGACTTTAGCCCATGCCTCTTTTCTCTTTTTTTGTGATTCATCCCATTGTTGAAGTGTTTTTGTCACAACTTCTTTAGGTTTATCTTCACTATTTGGGTAGCTTGTGCCTAGGATTTGTTTAAAGTTTCAGTCAGATTTTTTTTTTCGCTTCTTCATTTTCTATTTTGCCCTATGGCCTTTTTTCGAGTGGGCCTTCCAGCTAATGTATGTAATGTCATCAGACATCTGCATAATGTAATTTTTTCTTTGAATAAAATACCAATTTTTTTCTTAGAAAAAAATAAGCACAATTAAAAAAAAACTCACTAACAATGAAAACTTAGACATAAAAAATAAGAAAAAAATCATCGAAAA